>JASVEL010010485.1:0-198081 GCA_032618575.1 Nicotiana noctiflora | reverse complement strand
AATGCAACCCTTGGTCATTAATCTTTACATTTATTAATAAACCTTACTAGCCACAACCCTTTAGTGATAAGAATTTGTGTTAGAAAAAGAAAAGGAAAGTGGAAGACCAATCCTAGAAAGAATAGAAATTGGCTAGTAGAGAAAAAAAAAGGAAAGAATTTAAGAAACCCAAAGCACACAAGAATAAGGAAGACGTTTCCTTAATCTTCAAGAACTAGGATCCCTTTTTCTTTTTTCCTTTTTGACTTGGAAACCAAATAGTACAAGAACACTTTTTGTAGGCTGAAATTCATTTTTTTTACGTTTTTTTTAATCAAGAACCTCCTGTCACACCTCCCTTTTTACTACCCCACTTAAGCATACAAATACGCTTGTAGGGTATACCCCGACGCTCAAATATCCGAAACGGATAAAAATAACATAAGGGAAGGAGTTTTTCCAATTAAAGGACAATCGGTTCGGGATTTTATTGAGATTAATCAGAGTCGCCACTTGGGAATGATAATGGTGTCCCAAGTCACCGGTTAATCCCGAATCCGAGGAATTTGACTCTTAAAAAATGTCTGCGAAGCAAAGATCCGGATAAGGAACTCTTGTTAACCCGGGAGAAGGTGTTAGGCATTCCCGAGTTCCGTGGTTTTAGCACGGTCGCTCAATTGTCGTTCTCGACTTTTGTTTGACTTAATCACAGATTTTAACAACATATAGTGCTTTTTACATTAAGTATTATTTTTAGATAATTTGCGGCATTGCGAAAACACGCCTCGAGTCATACCGCAACCAGTATGCCTATGACTTTCGGTGTATTTTAGCTTTGCCGAGATTTGGATTTGAGTCGCACCAAGTGCACACTCGTTCAATGGAAGGTATATTAAAATCGTACCCTAAATGATGTCTATCGACTTTTAACTTTTGGGAGAGGCTATGGAATTTGCTATTAGCCTCTCCGGGTCTACTATGTTATCTTATTACTAAATGGGGGCCCCGGCGTTCGTTATTCGGGCGAGGCTCGTCCTAATTTTCATTAAAGGATTCAAATCTAGCATTTGGCTATGTTTTCTATATTTGTTTTTTCCTTAATCGTATTTCTAATATTAAACATTCCGGGCCCGTAATTTTTGTTGTTTATTGGGCCTGGACTCTTTTCACTAAACATATGCTTGAACTGCCCTGGTCTTCGAGACCCAGGCTGCTGTTGGATTTCTGCTCGCAGGCCCAATTGGCATTATATAGAGATTCAGGCCCATAACACGTATTGGGCCCAAACTAAATAAAATTGGAAACAATTGAGGCAAAAGAACAAAGATACACATTTGAAATAGAAGGCACTTTTATTTATTCAGTAAAGGAAATCAATATCATACATCAACTATAAACTAATTATTTATTACCATAAATCAGAACTAACATACTACTTCTTCTTCTTACACTTGCGTTTTGAAGTTAATACCTAATCTGAGAAGGCGGCGTAATTACATAATGAACTTAAAGAATCATTAAACTAATTAACTATGGATCTGAATTAACTGATTAGCTATTCACGTATAATCACATTACCAGTTTCATTATATACTAAGCATTTTTTTTTTGCATTACAAATATGTGGTTCTAGTTAAATTGTTTCAATACCCGTAAATGAATAACTCAGAGACCTATTTATGATTATGTTACTGATTTCAATGTGACTTGTTTTATTACCGGATTACTAACCTAAAACATGATTAAAGCACTATCTAATCTAACATTTCCTATTTTTAAGCTTATCTATGTGTGAATGACATATGATACGTGATTAAGACTTATGAATCTGCTGTGAGTGAGTGATCAACCGATTTTTGAAATTATTATTAACTAACCCATGTTTTAAGATCTATTACCTAATTAAGCTAGGTGATGCACTATTGCTACTATACTACTAGCTATTACAATATCTTCATGTTTCTGTTTTTCAGTTATATATATACTACAATGGATAAGTCACAAATTGAAAACAAAATCAAACTATAACTACTCAGCAACACATAGTCAAATCTCGAGCTTTATTTCAGCAACTCGGCATTACAGCTTTAATGAAAAGGGTGGTGTACCTGGTATTGAAAAGAAGGGGAAGAAGGAAAATCAACAGGCCAATGAAAGTACAACAACAACAACAGTAACAACCAGCAGTAGCTTCAACACCTCAATCCCGAAAATCCCAGCAATACGGAGAAAAACAAAAACCAGTAAAAAATAGAAAATAAAAATATATTCCAGATTTTCTCTTTGTTTTGTCTTTCTAGCTTTGAACTCTTTTCAATTCTCAAAAGAAACTCTCAAAATTTGAATTTTTCGCCATGTATACTTCTGTATCTAGAGT
This sequence comes from Nicotiana noctiflora, assembly GCA_032618575.1. Classification (NCBI taxonomy): domain Eukaryota; kingdom Viridiplantae; phylum Streptophyta; class Magnoliopsida; order Solanales; family Solanaceae; genus Nicotiana; species Nicotiana noctiflora. Next base: position 195,725 of record JASVEL010010485.1, on the reverse strand, counting down.
GTATATCGAGTGTATACTACAGCAGGGAATTTTTTTATTTTTTCTTCTCTTCCTATTTTTCCTCTCTTTTTTCCACCTCTTTTTTCATAAATCTTCTCTTCTATTTATAGGCAAGAATTTCGAAAATTTTCAGATTTTTTATTAAAAAGAAAATATTTTTTTAATTTAAAGAAAACCCACTAATCCATGTTTTCCTCTCCTTGTTTTCTTCCTTGATTTCCTTGCCCCCCACTACTTTATGTCATGTAATTATGATTATTTTTTGCTAAAAAAAAATCTGAAATTTTCTTCTTGGGCCAAGGGGTTTTGGGTTGGGTAAGGTTTCTTAGGATTGGGCTTGTAACTTAATTTGCAAGATGGCCCAATCCAAATTTTTCCATTTTGTTCTTCTCCATTATTCAACTTCCTAATTAATAAAGCCCAAAATACTAAGATTAATTTATAAAAACTAAAATTATCTTGAAATACTAATCTCATAATAATAATTGTCACCTAATTTTAAATGGTAATTAAAATACAATCACACAATTTGGACATTAAAGGCTAAAATGCAAAAGATGCCTATTTTTGTGATTTTCATTTTTGTAAGATAAAATTAATTACTCCTAATTGTAGAATTAAATCCTAAATGCAAATGCGATATATATATATATATATATTGTCATTATTTTTTAAAAATGACACTAAATTCACAACAATTGCAAACAACACAAAACTCTTTTATTTTGAATTTTTGGGAGTAATTCTCATATAGGGCAAAAATCACGTGCTCACACTTGCCTTTAGCAGAATTACGAAGAGTTTCTGTGCAAAGACAAGTGAGCGGATACGTGCGATTTTTGCCCGTTTGAGCACTCCGTGAGAAGCATTTTTTTTTTAAATTTTTGACCGAACCTTTGCTTCAAGAGGTTTCCTACATATCCCTGGCTAAAAGGGAATCAAGTCAATGTAGTTCGGAAAATTTTGGTAGTTGGGACTACAGTGAAGCTGTGATCTCATTGCTGCTGTTGTTGTTGCTGCTTGTTGACCCCCTTATTACACCGGGGGGAATGTAAAATGAAGAAGTTATTCTAATCTATGATTCTACAATTACAATTATTCCTATCCTAGCTTTTGTTTGCTTCTCCTTGTCTCTTTTCTTTGATTTTTTGAGATGCTCGCTCTCACTTTTTGTTGATTTTCTTTCTTGTTTTCCTCTTACTTTTTTTTTTGATTTTCAATGGTATCTCTTGACCTCGAAACTGATACCTGCTCAAAAACAAAACAACAAACTACTTTTTTCTTTTTAAAACAATGTGGGCTTTTAGCTATATAAACCATGATGTGCGAGAAATATATTCCCGTATTTGAAGGTGGGCGCCTAACGAAATTAAACGTGCAATGCAATGCGAGAAAAGTATTCCCGTATTCGAAGGTGGGCACCTAACGAAAATTAAACGTGCAATGCGATGCGAGAAAATTATTCCCGTATTTGAAGGTGGGCACCTAACGAAATTTAGACGTGCGATGCGATGCGAGAAAAGTATTCCCGTATTCGAAGGTGGGCGCTAACAGAAATTAAACGTACGATGCGATGCGAAAAAGTATTCCGTATTCGAAGGTGGGCACCTAACAAAAATTAAACGTGCAATGCGATGCGGAAAATTATTCCCGTATTTGAAGGTGGGCACCTAACGGAATTTAGACGTGCAATGCGATGCAGAAAAGTATTCCCGTATTCGAAGGTGGGCGCCTAACAGAATTTAAACGTGCAATGCGATGCAAAAAAAGTATTCCCGTATTTGAAGGTGGGCGCCTAACGAAATTAAACGTGCAATGCGATGCAGAAAAGTATTCCCGTATTTGAAGGTGGGCGCCTAACAGAAATTAAACGCGTAATGCGATGCAGAAAATATTCCCGTATTTGAAGGTGGGCACTAACAGAAATTAAACGTGCAATGCGATGCGGAAATATATTCCGTATTCGAAGGTGGGCACCTAACGGAATTTAGACGTGCAATGCGATTCGAGAAAATATTCCCGTATTTGAAGGTGGGCGCCTAACGAAATTTAAACGTGCAATGCGATGCAGAGAAAATATTCCCGTATTTGAAGGTGGGCGCCTAACGAAAATTAAACGTGCAATGCGATGCGAGAAAATATTCCCGTATTTGAAGGTGGGCGCCTAACGAAAATTAAACGTGCAATGCGATGCAGAAAATATTCCCGTATTTGAAGGTGGGCGCCTAACGAAATTTAAACGTGCAATGCGATGCAGAAAAAAATATTCCCGTATTAGAAGGTGGGCGCCTAACGAAATTTAAACGTGCAATGCGATGCAGAAAAGTATTCCCGTATTTGAAGGTGGGCGCCTAACGAAATTAAACGTGCAATGCGATGCGAAAATATTCCCGTATTTGAAGGTGGGCGCCTAACGAAATTTAAACGTGCAATGCGATATACGAGAAAATATTCCCGTATTAGAAGGTGGGCGCTAACGAAATGAAACGTGCAATGCGATGCGAGAAAAGTATTCCCGTATTTGAAGGTGGGCGCTAACGGAATTGAAACGTGCAATGCGATGCATAAAAGTATTCCCGTATTTGAAGGTGGGCGCCTAACGGAATTGAAACGTGCAATGCGATGCAGAAAAGTATTCCGTATTTGAAGGTGGGCGCCTAACGAAATTGAAACGTGCAATGCGAATGCGAGAAAATATTCCCGTATTTGAAGGTGGGCGCCTAACGCGAAATTAAACGTGCAATGCGAATGCGAGAAAATATTCCGTATTTGAAGGTGGGCGCCTAGCGAAATTAAACGTGCAATGCGAATGCGAGAAAATATTCCCGTATTTGAAGGTGGGCGCCTAACCGAAATTAAACGTGCAATGCGAATGCGAGAAAATATTCCCGTATTAGAAGGTGGGCGCCTAACGAAATTAAACGTGCAATGCGAATGCAGAAAAGTATTCCCTCAGCCTGAGGACTGGGGAGCAGATTTTAAAGATGTTACCTTCCTCTTTTTGGTATTTTCTTTTTTTTTTTCTTTCTTATCTCTTGCCCGTGAATTTCTCCACTTATTCGGCGGACTTTCTCTTTTTGGTATTTTAAATTTTCCACATTGGTCACATTCACTTTAAAGTGATTAGTGACGATTTGTTCCTGCATGAAACAAAATTTATTAGATATAAGCTGCTGGCAACTGGCATCTGCCGTCCCCACTTCTTATTGCTTCCTTTGTTTTTGCTTTCTCATGTTGCATGGCTCTTGACTTCTCGTCCCTTGCAGACTCTTTTTGTATTTTTCTCATTTCTCCATTTTTGTTTTGTTTTCTTTTTTCTTTGGCCATGTTTGCCAAGCTTCTTTATTTCTTTCCCCAATCTTCTATCCTTTCTGATCCAGTATTGTTTCAACTTCCGTTATGAGGAGCTGGTAGTTAGCTCTCAAAAGGGTAAACAATGAAATACATAAAAAATGAAAGAAAGGTAAGGGTATTTTGGAGAGATGACAGAACTTATCTGGGTATTTGCTGGCTGATTCCGCTGACCATGCCATGTATTTAAACTCTGACCCAGTTCGTTCCAATCATTATTCAGACTCTGAATTGCCTTTAACCCAAACCGATACTCTCTTTTGTTGCTTTTTTCTCTTTTCTGATAGTCCCCACGATCGCCTTACGGTGCCTCGAAAGGTTTTCACCAATAAGACTCTCTCATTTATTCTCTCGACCTCACAATCGCCTCACAGTGCCGATTAAGGTTTTCACTGATGAGACTCTCTCATTTTATTTCTCTCAAACTCACAATCGCCTCACAGTGCCGGCTAAGGTTTTCACTGATGAGACTCTCTCATTTTTTCATTTTTGCTTTTTTCCTTTTTGTATTTTGTATTTTGTTTTCTGTACCACGGGTATTATCCGATGCTTCGCTCCTCTTTTGTTGTATTTGTTATCATTTCAAAATTGATCGGAAGGTCTTTCTTTGGACTGTAACGTGGCTTTTGGGTGGGTTAAGAAAGAAAGATATAAAGGCTCAAAATTTCACGAGGGTTAAAAATATTTACAACTCTCGGAATTATTTAAACATAACTTCTGCCCCAGTTTCAATATGTGGGGAATTTTTGGATTTTTCCTTTGTTGTGACTGAACCTCAGAGAGGCTGCCTACGTACCCTTTCGGGATCAAGTCAGGACGTAGTTCATCCAACTTCATAAGTTAGATGGATTTCTTTTGACTTTTTCCCAAATTTCTTTGTCTTTTTCTCTTTTTTTTCATTTTTTTTCTTTATTTCATTTTTTCATTTTTTTTTTCTTTTTTTTTTCATCATTTCATTTTTCATTCTGGCAATTTCGATCTTATTGCATTAGAGCGATTCCGAGAGAGGGATATGAAAGAATTCATTCATTAAGGCTCGAAGGGGTTATCAATGGATAAAGTGTTTGGATAGAGAATAAAATGCCTTCGTCATTTCAATTCCAAAATCACAACAAAATACAAAACATACAATTGAAAAGGAATCATACATAGTATCTTTTGACCGCATATGAATTGATAGCAGTCTCTACGCACTTTCCTTCAACATCTGTTAAATATAATGCTCCATTGGACAACACCCGTGATACCACGAACGGTCCCTGCCAATTTGGCGCAAATTTGCCCTTTGCCTCGGCCCAATGCGGTAAAGTAACCCATCGCAACCAAAATGAGCCTATGCCCATTGGAAGTTGTTGGCTCTATCAGTTCAATAACATCTATGCCCCTGTTTCAAAGCAAAGAAAAATCTGTTAGTTTAAATGCGGTGGTTGGTTGTGCCCTTGAACTTTGATGGCGACTGCTTTCCACTTGAATGCCTTTCCTGTTCACCGACTATCCAAAAATCCATCTTCCTTACTGCATGTATACTGTTCCTTTCTTGACGGATCTCACAAAATCTGATCTTGGAGTCTATGATTCTTTCCATGATTTCATTTGATAACCTTGGTGTTTCTTGACTGACTCTTTCTTTTGTCAGAAGATATACCCCCTCTCTGTTCGAACCCCGTACTTCCGTTTGTTATATTTTTCCTGAGTTGGCACTTTGCCGACCCTTGTGTCTTGCATGATCCCCAAACGTTTTAATTGTTACCCACTTCATTGCACATGTTGCTCTTTTGGCTTAAATCATTGGCCTTGTCTTTCCCTGACTTACGACAATTGTCGTGTTGGCTAAATCCCATCTTGTGCAATTGGAAAGCTTGGTGGCAAATTTTGAAATCATTTCTATACTTGTTATGACCCGACTGACTCGCTAAGAGGGAGGGTAAAACAAGGTGTGAAGAATAGAGAGAAGGGAAAATACAATTCCTAACAAGAAACCTACAGAAAACTGACTCTAGTGACCTTGACATGCACTTTTAGCCTTCTCTGTATAGCAAATCTGATGCTCAACTCTTGATGCAATTTCTGCCATGAAACTGGTTTTCAGCATTTCATTTCCTGATTCGACTTGTAGTGCCCATAGGGTTTTCACCATCAAGCCTCTCTCATTTGATTTTTCTCTCAACTCACTGTCGCCTTACTGTGCCCGTGATGGTTTTCACCGATAAGACTCTCTCATTTTGATTTCTCTCATCTTGGAATTTTGTGGTAGTTCTCATCATCTTGAATTCTTCATTCTCCTTTGTTTGGATTGGAGTGTTGCCCCTGATGTGATTCACCTTTATTTGCTTGACTCGGCATTTTTTGAAGATTGATAGGAAGGTCTTCCTTTGGACCGTAATGCAGGCGTTTGGATGGGATTAAGAAAAAAGGATATAAAGGCTCAAAATTATTTCATCGTGGGTTAAAATTACAACTTTCGGAATCTTATTTATTCAACAACCATAACTTCTGCCCCAGTTTCCTTCTTGGGGGATTTTTGGATTTTTCCTTTATTGTGACTGAACCTCAGTGAGGCTGCCTACGTACCCCTTAGGGATCAAGTCAGACGTAGTTCAGACTACAAGACCGCTTCCTTGTTGCGATTTGACTTCTCCCAATTTTTCTTTTTTTTTTTTGTTTTCTTTTCTTTCTCTTTTTTTTTCTTTTCTCTTTTTTTTTCTTTTGTTTCTCGCTCAATCCTCAATTTTTGTTGTTGATTCCGAAAGAGGGATAAGAAAGAAAATATAATATGGCTCAAAGGGGTAGCAATGGACGAAGTGTTTGGATAGCCGAACGAAATGCCTTCGTCATTCCAATCTTCAAAACCTACCAAGTACAAACTACACAGTTAAACACCTTTGATTGATTCACATATTTGTCTTGATGATTCTCAATGCCATTGGGCAACAATCTCGATACCATGAATGGTTCATTTAGCTTTGGGGTACTTTTGCCTTTGGCTTTAAACTGACGATGCATTTCCAAGGCATTTGTTTACGCTTCCCCAGTATTCACTTGGTTCCGGCTTCACAGTATTCCAATATGTTTTTATTTCTTCCGAGTATCATTACATTTTCTACATTGTTTCATTGCTAAATTGACTTTTAAAATACGGCCGAAAATTATGTGCATGTCATGTTGCTAAAACCAGTATGAGAAGAATTGCGAAGTGACCAGAAATGGAATGACTAGGAATGACGGGAAACGGAGAGTTGTATTAAACTGATGGGTTGAAACAAGATGAACAACAAAGTGAACAGACTAGACTAGAGTGACAAACCTAGACGGCACTAAACAATTTTATTACTAAACAAAGCAAAGATAAAAGGGTTTTGACTCTCAAGACAACGTCCGGATTACAACCCTGAAATAACCCGGGCAAAAGAGATGACACCAAAATATACCACCAAAACTCCAAGAGACGAAGCACCTTTCCAATTGACAAGCATGTCATCCTAGCCACTTCTTGCGTGTTTTTCAGCCGTTGCTCTAATCTCTGCAATCTTTGGGCCATTTCTTCCTGTACCTTCTTTCGGGTAGGCTTCTCAATGTTTGAGTATGAGTGGTACTCGGGAGAGTGGTACTGTTCTTGTTGTATATCAAACTGTGACTCATGAGAAGGCTGTCCTTGGCCATTGGCCCATGCTTGACGCATTTTGGTCATTTGTTGTTTCAATGTTCTGTTTTTCTCAACCACAGTAGGCCCTTGTTGAACTTTCTGACCCTGAGTCTCTTCAGCACTCGTAACAACTTCGATGTCGGTTATCGTTTTCCTTGGATCTTGCTTTCCAATTTACCACAACCAACCACCTCAACTTTCTGGATTAACAAAACGAAACCATCATGTTAGCGTTAAGGTATTTCGCTTATCGATTTCCTTTGTTTTTTTTCTGCTATTTTCTTTTCTTTTCCCTTTTTGTGGTTTTTTCATTTTTTTTTTGTAGTTTTTTCATTTTTTTTTTGGTTATGAAAATGGATATGGTCGAATCCTACGTGGATTGCCTACGTATCATGACCCCGCATGAATCGGACCGGTAGTTCTTGCAAATTAATGCAAGAATAAAGAGATGTTTAATTAATTTTTTTTTTGATTTTTTTTTCTTTGAAGGAAAATTATAGAAGCCGACTCCAACTACAAACTTGTGTAGGAGATTTCTACAAGAATAAAAATATTTTTGGTGTCAATTATGACTATTTCTACAAAATTGGCCACATAATGGCTTATTTGATAAAATGACTATTTTTGCAAAATTTATTTAAGAAAGATAAACTTGAAATTTTTTTTATCCTGTGGCTCATGGGGCATCGTTCGGCATAGCCATAAACCAACACAAGACTATTTTTCATAAATTCGCCATGTAATGGCTTATTTGGACAAAGTGGCTCTTTTTGCAAAATTTTATTTAAGAAGATGCAAATTCAAAAAATTTTATCCTGGGGCCTATGGGGCATCGTTCAGCACCGACACAAGCCAACACAAGACTGAGGAAGTAAAAATGCAAAAATGTGGCTATTTCAGCAAAAACCGGCCATGTAATGGCTTAGTGGATATTTTTTGAAAAGTTGAGTGATGACTCAAACTTAATTTTGCGGATACAACCTTTCAACATTTCCGCGAGGGATTTTTCAAAGCTATGCCCGCAAATTATTTAAAATGACTCAAAGTGGCTATTCTTGCAGAAACGGCCTTCCGGTGTCTTTTTGAGGGACATTCGGCATATTTTGAGCAAGAATAGCATCACCCGACTTATTTATAACAAAATCAAAAATTTGACATTTTTTGGTTATTTTTGCAAAAGGGGTGTGAACTCGGACTTGATTTTGCGGCTATGGCCTTGCAACATTTTCACAAGGAATGTTTCAAGGTTGTGGCCGCAAATTATTAAAAATGATTCAAAGTGGCTATTTTTGCAAAAAACAGCCTTCCGGCGTCCTTTCGGAACATTTGGCTATTTGCAAAAATGGCATCACTTTGATTTTATTGACAAAATTAAACACACATTTTTTTTTGATTTTTTAAAAGGGGTGGTTGGACCCGATGAGGGTTGCCTACGTATCCCACCTAACGGCGAGAATCAAACCTGCGTAGTTCGGTCAGATTAATTGACCAATTATTTCGACAAAATTGTTCCACCTTTTTTTCAGATTTTCAAATTTTCGGATACCTATTTCCTATAAATCTTATTTTCCTTTCTCTCTTTTTTTTTCTTTTTCAACAATTTTTCTATCCTCGGGATTTCCGCCGGTCCGCATAACGATCAAGGACAATAAAAATGCAACACATAACATGCTCGGTCTTTTTCAATACCGGGTCACCTGTCCTAGACGGACCCAACCCCTGTGTTGAGTCCCCAAGTCAAATATGATGCAAATAATCATCCTAGACCTATGTTCAAAATCTTACGGTTTCATAGAGTGCTAGACCGTGTACCCGAGCGGACAACTCGAATCGAGGAGGGGCTACGTACCGGTGACCCGCGGAGTCAATCGGCTTTGTAACTTATCCGGCCTCTATTTTCTTAATTTAAGGTGACTTTAACAGAAAGGGGAGTCTCAACCAGTAAGCACATCCCCGGGGGTGAAGAGATAAAGGTTTTCGGCACAATTTTATATACAATCCACATAATATCAAAGCGATAAAGCACATAGCATGTTGTTCAAATCATATAATGAAGTCAAACAATAACGCGAACGGCAATTCTAAGGAGCTCGAGTTCTTAAACCCTGAAACCGAGGTTCGGGGTTTTTTTTAATCAAGAACCTCCTGTCACACCTCCCTTTTTACTACCCCACTTAAGCATACAAATACGCTTGTAGGGTATACCCCGACGCTCAAATATCCGAAACGGATAAAAATAACATAAGGGAAGGAGTTTTTCCAATTAAAGGACAATCGGTTCGGGATTTTATTGAAATTAATCAGAGTCGCCACTTGGGAATGATAATGGTGTCCCAAGTCACCGGTTAATCCCGAATCCGAGGAATTTGACTCTTTAAAAATGTCTGCGAAGCAAAGATCCGGATAAGGAACTCTGTTAACCCGGGAGAAGGTGTTAGGCATTCCCGAGTTCCGTGGTTTTAGCACGGTCGCTCAATTGTCGTTCTCGACTTTTGTTTGACTTAATCACAGATTTTAACAACATATAGTGCTTTTTACATTAAGTATTATTTTTAGATAATTTGCGGCATTGCGAAAACACGCCTCGAGTCATACCGCAACCAGTACGCCTATGACTTTCGGTGTATTTTAGCTTTGCCGAGATTTGGATTTGAGTCGCACCAAGTGCACACTCGTTCAATGGAAGGTATATTAAAATCGTACCCTAAATGATGTCTATCGACTTTTAACTTTTGGGAGAGGCTATGGAATTTGCTATTAGCCTCTCCGGGTCTACTATGTTATCTTATTACTAAATGGGGGCCCCGGCGTTCGTTATTCGGGCGAGGCTCGTCCTAATTTTCATTAAAGGATTCAAATCTAGCATTTGGCTATGTTTTCTATATTTGTTTTTTCCTTAATCGTATTTCTAATATTAAACATTCCGGGCCCGTAATTTTTGTTGTTTATTGGGCCTGGACTCTTTTCACTAAACATATGCTTGAACTGCCCTGGTCTTCGAGACCCAGGCTGCTGTTGGATTTCTGCTCGCAGGCCCAATTGGCATTATATAGAGATTCAGGGCCCATAACACGTATTGGGCCCAAACTAAATAAAATTGGAAACAATTGAGGCAAAAGAACAAAGATACACATTTGAAATAGAAGGCACTTTTATTTATTCAGTAAAGGAAATCAATATCATACATCGGCTATAAACTAATTATTTATTACCATAAATCAGAACTAACATACTACTTCTTCTTCTTACACTTGCGTTTTGAAGTTAATACCTAATCTGAGAAGGCGGCGTAATTACATAATGAACTTAAAGAATCATTAAACTAATTAACTATGGATCTGAATTAACTGATTAGCTATTCACGTATAATCACATTACCAGTTTCATTATATACTAAGCATTTTTTTTTGCATTACAGGCATATGGTTCTAGTTAAATTGTTTCAATACCCATAAATGAATAACTCAGAGACCTATTTATAATTATGTTACCGATTTCAATGTGACTTGTTTTATTACCAGATTACTAACCTAAAACATGATTAAAGCACTATCTAATCTAACATTTCCTATTTTTAAGCTTATCTATGTGTGAATGACATATGATACGTGATTAAGACTTATGAATCTGCTGTGAGTGAGTGATCAACCGATTTTTGAAATTATTATTAACTAACCCATGTTTTAAGATCTATTACCTAATTAAGCTAGGTGATGCACTATTGCTACTATACTACTAGCTATTACAATATCTTCCTGTTTCTGTTTTTCAGTTATATATATACTACAATGGATAAGTCACAAATTGAAAACAAAATCAAACTATAACTACTCGGCAACACATAGTCAAATCTGGAGCTTTATTTCAGCAACTCGGCATTACAGCTTTAATGAAAAGGGTGGTGTACCTGGTATTGAAAAGAAGGGGAAGAAGGAAAATCAACAGGCCAGTGAAAGTACAACAACAACAACAGTAACAACCAGCAGTAGCTTCAACACCTCAATCCCGAAAATCCCAGCAATACGGAGAAAAACAAAAACCAGTAAAAAATAGAAAATAAAAATATATTCCAGATTTTCTCTTTGTTTTGTCTTTCTAGCTTTGAACTCTTTTCAATTCTCAAAAGAAACTCTCAAAATTTGAATTTTTCGCCATGTATACTTCTGTATCTAGAGTGTATATCGAGTGTATACTACAGCAGGGAATTTTTTTATTTTTTCTTCTCTTCCTATTTTTCCTCTCTTTTTTCCACCTCTTTTTTCATAAATCTTCTCTTCTATTTATAGGCAAGAATTTCGAAAATTTTCAGATTTTTTATTAAAAAGAAAATATTTTTTTAATTTAAAGAAAACCCACTAATCCATGTTTTCCTCTCCTTGTTTTCTTCCTTGATTTCCTTGCCCCCCACTACTTTATGTCATGTAATTATGATTATTTTTTGCTAAAAAAAAATCTGAAATTTTCTTCTTGGGCCAAGGGGTTTTGGGTTGGGTAAGGTTTCTTAGGATTGGGCTTGTAACTTAATTTGCAAGATGGCTCAATCCAAATTTTTTCCATTTTGTTCTTCTCCATTATTCAACTTCCTAATTAATAAAGCCCAAAATACTAAGATTAATTTATAAAAATTAAAATTATCTTGAAATACTAATCTCATAATAATAATTGTCACCTAATTTTAAATGGTAATTAAAATACAATCACACAATTTGGACATTAAAGGCTAAAATGCAAAAGATGCCTATTTTTGTGATTTTCATTTTTGTAAGATAAAATTAATTACTCCTAATTGTAGAATTAAATCCTAAATGCAAATGCGATATATATATATATATATATATATATATATATATATATATATATATATATATATATATATATATATATATATATATATTGTCATTATTTTTTTAAAAATGACACTAAATTCACAACAATTGCAAACAACACAAAACTCTTTTATTTTGAATTTTTGGGAGTAATTCTCATATAGGGCAAAAATCACGTGCTCACACCTCCCAAGATTATCAAGATTGAAATCTTGATTAGCCTAAGCTCTGATAGTACTTGATAGCAACACGATAGGGATTTAAGAATTACTAAAAAAACAAGAAACATGCGGAAGCTAAAAGAAAATAAAGAAACGAATAAAAGACAAAAATTAAAGATAGATTGAATTCAAGAAAGAGTTTCTTAAATTCAAGGAGTCTATTCTTGAAGTTGAATCCTAACAACAAAAATTAGCTAACAAAGAACTAATCATCTTTGGTAAAAATTAATAACAAGAAATAGATTGTGAAACCCGACCCTTTTAGAATAACAAGAACAACAATAAGCCTAAACTTATCACCTTTCTTGAATACCTAGAAGTGATCTAAGATTTCGAAAAGGGTTTAATTCTTACCACCTTAAGTTGAGTCTTGACGGTTGAAGAATAAATTCAAGAGTAGCCACACAAGAGTGCAAGAAAAATCTCACAGGTTTTATTGATAATAATCTGAATGATCTACCTAAAAACAAAGAAGATACCCCTTTATATAGAGGGTGATCCACGAAATTATCCTTAGATATTAGGAAATGAAGTCCTAAACTGGACAACAAGTCTAACTAAAATATGAAAAGGTAAACTCTAGGAAACCAAAACCAAGTCAATCTTGGAAAGTAATTCTACCAATCTTAGAAAAAAGGAAACTATTAACCTTAACTAACTAGAAAAGCAATAAATATGTCCTAACAAACTAGGAAAGTTTAGGTGCCTAATTCAGGTGCCTTTATGACTGGTGCTTGGACCCCAATCAACCTCCTCTTGAACTTGGACTTGGACCACGAAATGAGTGTAGCACTTAGCTATATCGTCTACACAATTTTGTAGATCTTGTTCCACCATTAGCGCCTTCTTGAACACCCATTGAAGCCCTATAATCTTGTCTTGCTTCTCCTTAGCTTGAGACCTTGTGAATGGCCTTCTTGGAGCTTTTAGAGCTTTATCCTTGTCCATGAAGCTATCAGTGGGGGTGTTTAGCTAAGGTACAAGTTCCTAAACCTAAAAGGGTTAAGATAGGTCCAAAAACGGTTGATTGTGTATTTATTGAATATGTAACCAATAGCAAGGCATATCATTTTCTGGTTCATAAGTATCCTGAGATTCACGTTAATACAATAATAGAATAAGATAATGTTGAATTCTTTGAAACTATTTATCTGTATAAAAAGAAAAGTGAACTGACCTACCAAAAGTCAAAACGACCACGGGAGGAAATAACTTATGGTATGCCTAATGAAGAAAATTCGAGAAGAAGTAAATGTCAACAGACATCTACTTCATTTGGTCCAGATTTTCTGACTTTCCTGCTAGAAAATCCGAGAAGAAGTAAATATATATTTTCCTGCTAGAAAATATATATATATATCTTTTGTTGCCCCCCTTTTTCACTCAATGTAACCCTTGGTCATTAATCTTTACATTTATTAATAAACCTTACTAGCCACAACCCTTTAGTGATTAGAATTTGAGTTAGAAAAAGAAAAGGAAAGTGGAAGACCAATCCTAGAAAGAATAGAAATTGGTTAGTAGAGAAAAAAAAGGAAAGAATTTAAGAAACCCAAAACACACAAGAATAAGGAAGACGTTTCCTTAATCTTCAAGAACTAGGATCCCCTTTTCTTGTTTCCTTTTTGACTTGGAAATCAAATAGTACAAGAAAACTTTTTGTAGGCTGAAATTCATTTTTTTACGTTTTTTTAAATCAAGAACCTCCCAAGATTATCAAGATTGAAATCTTGATTAGCCTAAGCTCTGATAGTACTTGATAGCAACACGATAGGGATTTAAGAATTGCTAAAAAAATAAGAAACATGCGGAAGCTAAAAGAAAATAAAGAAACGAATAAAAGACAAAAATTAAAGATAGATTGAATTCAAGAAAGAGTTTCTTGAATTCAAGAAGTCTATTCTTGAAGTTCAATCATAACAACAATAATTAGCTAGCAAAGAACTAATCATCTTTAGTAGAAATTAATAACAAGAAATAGATTGTGAAACCCAACCCTTTTAAATTAACAAGAACAACAATAAGCCTAAACTTATCACCTTTCTTGAATACCTAGAAGTGATCCAAGATTTCGAAAAGGGATTAATTCTTACCACCTTAAGTTGAGTCTTGACGGTTGAAGAATAAATTCAAGAGTAGCCACACAAGAGTGCAAGAAAAATCTCACAGGTTTTATTGATAATAATCTGAATGATCTACCTACAAACAAAGAAGATACCCCTTTATATAGAGGGTGGTCCACGAAATTATCCTTAGATATTAGGAAATAAAGTCCTAAACTGGACAACAAGTCGAACTAAAATATGAAAAGGTAAACTCTAGGAAACCAAAACCAAGTCAATCTTGGAAAGTAATTCTACCAATCTTAGAAAAAAGGAAACTATTAACCTTAACTAACTAGAAAAACAATAAATATGTCCTAACAAACTAGGAAAGTTTAGGTGCCTAATTCAGGTGCCTTTATGATTGGTGCTGGGACCCCAACCAACCTCCTCTTGAACTTGGACTTGGACCACGAAATGAGTGTAGCACTTAGCTAAATCCTCTACACAATTTTATATATCTTGTTCCACCATTAGCGCCTTCTTGAACTCCCATTCAAGCCCAATAATCTTGTATTGCTTCTCCTTAGCTTGAGACCTCGTGAATGGCCTTCTTGGAGCTTTTAGACCTTTATCCTTGTCCATAAAGCTATCAGTGGGGGTGTTTAGCTAAGGTACAAGTTCCTAAAAATAAAAGGGTTAAGATAGGTCCAAAAACGGTTGATTGTGTATTTATTGAATATGTAACCAACAGCAAGGCATATCATTTTCTGGTTCATAAGTATCCTGAGATTCACGTTAATACAATAATAGAATAAGATAATGTTAAATTATTTGAAACTATTTATCCGTATAAAAAGAAAAATGAAGTGACCTACCAAAAGTCAAACGACCTCGGGAGGAAATAACTTATGGTATGCCTAATGAAGAAAATCCGAGAAGAAGTAAATGTCAACACACATCTACTTCATTTGGTCCAAATTTTCTGACTTTCCTACTAGAAAATAAGCCTCGTACCTTCAAGGAAGCAGTGTTTTCCTGAGAAGCACACTATTGAAAAGAAGCTGTCAATACTGAAATATAATCCGTATTGAGCAACCATACCTGGGAATTGGTTGATCTTCCTCCAGGTGACAAAACATTAGGTTCTAAATGGATTTTCAAGAAGAAAATGAAAGAAAATGGTACTATTGACAAATATAAGGCAAGACTTGTTGTCAAAGGATTTAGACAACGAGAAGGTCTTGACTATTTTGACACATACTCGCCGATAATTAGATCCATTCGGATGCTAAAAGCATTAGCCGCCTTGTATGGTCTTTAAATCCATCAAATGGATGTAAAAATAACATTCTTAAATAATGATCTAGAGGAAGAAATTTACATGTTTATGGTTCTGGGAAGGAAAGAAGGTGTGTCGACTTGTTAAGTCCCTTTATGGATTAAAACAAGCATTCAAGCAATGGCATGCAAAATTTGACCAAACAATATTGTCAAATGAATTTAAGATTAATGAATGTAATAAATGTGTTTACATTTGGAACGTTCCAAATCATATAGTCATTGTTTGCTTATATGTTGATGATATGCTAATAATGAGCAAAGACATTGCCGACATTCAAGCTACTAAGCGTATGCTTGCTAGTAAGTTCGATATGAAAGACTTAGGAGTTGTCGATGTAATTCTAGGAATTAAAATCCAGAGGACTCTTCAGGGTCTAGCTTTGTTTCAATCACATTACGGGAAAATGGTACTTGAAAAATTCAAACACTTGGAATTTAGAAGTGCAAGAACTCCAATTGACTTAAATCATCATCTTATAAAGAATAAAGGTGAAAGTACGTCTCAATTGGAGTATGCTCGTGTGTTGGGAAGTTTAATGTACATCATGAATTGTACACGACCTGATATATCTTGTGCAAAAAGTAAACTTAGTCGATTCACAAGTAATCTAAACAAACTTCACTGGGTGGCAATGAAACGAGTTCTGGGATATTTGGAATATACCCAAGACTACGCTTTGCACTACAATAGATATCTTGCAGTTATCGAAGGATATAGTGATGCAAATTGGATAACCGGCTCAACAGAAACAGAGTCCACAAGTGGATATATTTTTACTGTTGGTGGAGGAGCAGTATTTTGGAAGTCTTCCAAACAAACGTGCATCCCTCGCTCTCCAATGGAATAAGAGTTTATAGTTTTGGATAAAGCCGGTAAAGAAGCTGAATGGCTTCGAAATTTCTTAGAAGACATTTCGTTCTGGCCAAAACATTTGGCTCCTATTTGCGTACATTGCGATAGTGAGGCTGCAATAGGACAGATATGGAATGTTATGTATAACGGAATGTCTTCTCATATACGACGAAGACATAACACTGTTAGATAACTACTTTCTAGTGGAATTATCACTATTGATTCTGTAAGATCAAATGATAATATGAAGGATCCGCTTACAAAAGGCTTAACTAGAGAGGGAGTTGAGAAATCATTTAAGGGAATGGGACTATGGCCCAGGACAAGTCAACATGGAAGTAACTCTACCTAAAATTTTTGATGTTCAGAGATCTAGGTTCAAGGAGCTCAAACAAAGTTGTAATTGACCGGTGCAACATTGTCAAAGTAAAATCTTTGGTTCCTTCTCGTGATGAAGACAATGTTCAGTAACAAGGATAAAACTTTACTCGTTCATTAATGATTACCTAAGTTTGATGTGGTATTTATCAAATAGTCAATCTAAAGATTTACACATTTAGGAATTACCTATATAAGTGTGAAGTGGAAGCCGCTTCAATGAGAATTCTGCAAGGCCAATTCTCTACGCACTTATGAAACCAAACGGTGTTCATGGCTGAAACGAACACAACAATGAGAATCAAAAGACGGTTAATGGTTGGTTGTGTGACATATGATTGTCTAGATATACACTAAAGTTTGATGGTTCAAAGATATCAAATCTACCGATTGACCGAGCATATCCGACATATGTTCACTACAGAAAGTTCAAAGGGAAACCTACTTATCCAGATGCAATTAATCCTTACTTGCAAATCATATACCTTTCATCTATGATCATTTTTGTTACAGCCATTCCCATTCATGTGGGGGATTGTTGGACTTTAAAGCATTGGGCTTCAAGAACTTTAAGCATTGGGCTTTAAAGTCTGAGAGTGTGAACTGGAAATGGTGAAATATAAAATAGAGGAAAATGAAAATTTGAATGAAGTGAGTCTTGAATACATTTGTGTGTATATATACAGAATCACTTCTTAAAGGTCTTAAAAAGAGTTGAAGAGAATAAATCCTCGCGCCATCATAGCTCGCTCGCTCGTTCGGCTCGGCTTCAGCTTTGGCTTTCGATTTGGATTTGGATTTGGATTTAGATTTGGAAAATGATCGATCGTTAAGATTATTTTTGGACAAAATTTATTTATTTAATTATTTAATAATTAATTAAATGTCAGTTAGTTAGCCGCTGTCCGGGCGTGACCGGAGTAGGACCGCGCCAGAACACTGCTGCAGATTCTGAAGGCCACTCTGGCCGCAGTCCTGGCATAACCGCGGCAGAATGCGTAAACTTCTGAACAAACAACTTTTCCAGAACAAACATCACATAGAAACAATCTCTCTCTCTTTCAAATTCGTAAGTGTGATTTTTGCTCTGTTCTTTGAGTTTGTTCTTTGAGTTTGTTGGTATCCTGCAGTTTGTATTGCTACTGTTGCAGGAAGGTTTATTCCGTTTCATCTTGGAAGGATTTAATCCATTATTTTGGCAACGTGTGAGAGGGTTAAAATTCCTTAAGGAAGCACAAGCTAATCGTGGACTCGGAATATTTCTTATTCTTTATTGTTTTCTAGTTTCTTTTATTCTTCTAACAGTTTTCTGATTTTGTGTTTTAACACAATAGCGATTCACAACACCCACATCAGATATGGACCGAACTTACTGCAGCCCCAGGTGGCAAAGAGCCGACATCAAGGTGCAAAACCTTCTGGTCAATGTGAGCTCTTGGGGTGTAACTTTATTCCTAGAGTAACTTTTATCCGTTGAGCGATGACCCTTCAACTTAGCACTGTCGGATCAGAAAGGCCAACTTTCGTACCTGCTTGACGGGTGGGTGTTGCAGTCAAGCTCCCTTCTACCATTGCACTTGAGGGCCAATCTCCGTCTGACCCGAGGAAACCTTTGCACTCCTCCGTTACCTTTTTGGGGCGTAGAAACTTGCCGAATAATTGATCTGCCCCTTCTATATTTCTACATTTAAATATTAGGTTTTTGGAGAACTTTGTTTTTAATTAGCAGGTTAACAACATTTGAGGAAGACAATAGTGTCAAATGTTTAAATCTAAACTAAAACTTTGATATTAGTAAATGAAGTAATAATACATCAATAATTCAACTATTGGCTAGTTGCTCTTCCTAAGCTAACTATGGTAACGTCAATTAAATTACAACTAGAAAATGAAAAAAAGAATTAAAATAAATTAATGCAGTTCTTGTATAAGAAGAAGTCCCAATAGTCACATGCAGGGGAACACATAGTAGTTTCCTGTTGTCTTTCTTCCCTGAATCCAGTGGCTTAATTATTTATTGGATTCATTGAACTTGTCTGTGTCTGTTCCCCATGTCTTCACCAAAAACTTAAAGCCCAAGAAGCACGTAATAGAGTATTGTAATGGGCAAGGCAACTAGCATCCCAAATATAACCCTGCCAAAGAAGAAAGAAAAATGAGAAACTGAGATAATATGCAGTTTGATAAACTAAGCTCCAGCTATGCATTAAGGGCTGGAACACAAGGTCTATTATAGCTTTACCCTGCATTTATGCAAGAAGTTGTTTTAATTTGTTTACATGACAACGACTATACCAATTACGCCAAGATTTCCCTTCATGTCTAACATAACAATATTTTGATAAAATTAATTGTAGAAACTTACGCAGTGCTAAGGATGTCAGGGTGGACGTTGTACTCTTTTGCAAACACAAAAGGAACAATGCCTTGGGGAAGAGCAGCCTGCAATTTATAATATGGCAATAATGTTCAATTTGAAACGTTGTGATCACCAGTTTTAGAGTATCGGTACATAAAACTTAAACTCGTAAAATATATGGGCAGATTTCAGATTATAAGGAAAACTTAACGTACCTGAACAATGGCTACATGTAATAATACACCACGAAGGCCAATAGCGATTGATGTAGCTGCAATGACTGCAGGTCCTGTTAAGAACCTTACTGCCATTGAAAATGTGGCAACAGATTTCCCACAGGCTATGATCTTTGGTTGTAAAGCCATGAACAAACCTATATATATAATGTAAAGTTTATTAAGAGTGTTACTCTATTTGTTTGAAAGGAAAACAAATTATACCTAGACTGAACATAGCCATTCCAAGACCAGCATCTGATAGAATTGAGATTGATCCTTTCACTATGGAAGGCATTTGAATATTCCACCTGCACATTATTTAAATTTATTAGTCCTTAAGGTTGTACTCCCTCCGCCTCAAGAGTCAAAACCAGTTTTTCTTTCACCTCCATTTCTTTATTTAAATTTTTATGTCCGAATTCACGGTCAAAAGTAACAAGTTTGACTCTCGAAATCTAAAATTGGACAAAGGGAGTAATATTTTCCTGTTATTTTAAAGAAAAAGGAATTATTATTAATGTAGACAACTTGGAGTTATTAAGTGATGAAGTGATTAGAGACATCCTTAGGTGGCCAAACTCATTCCAGCAATACAAAATAAATGCAATTCACTATATGGTTTGAATTATTTCATGCATTAGAATATGTAGAAACATTTAAAATTAATTGGTAGAAGAAGGAGAAAGAAGTAGACCTGAATGAGACGAGAGACCATATGAGACCTAACAAACTTGAATATGTGTTTGGATTTCTTATCAATTTCCTCCACACCATAATTAGTATAAGCCTTGTCATAACACTAGCAGGAGGCATCTGTTGTTTCTTCTCTCCTTCTAATTCTGTGTCCATTTTCTTCTGCCCTGGGAATGGAGAGCCATTTCCTGAATACTTGGAACCTTCCTCAATTTCTATTTCTTTATCTCCAATTGATTTCCCAACTGGGCTTGCATTCTCTATCAAATAAGAAAAAAGACTATGTAAAAAGAGGATAAAATTAAAGAAATATTCAATCCAGCATATATATTTATAATGTTTTGTTGCCCAAGCTAAGTGGTTAGAAGGGAGCCTTATAGCCAGCAATACTAAAGTTGTCTCTATATAGGTTACGGATTCGAGTTGTGGAATCAGCCACTCATATATACATCAAGGCGAGCTGCCTACATTACACCTCTTGGGATGCGGCTCTTCCTCAGGATACTTGGTACACCGAGCTGCCCCAGTTAGATTGAATAAGCAAGAGGGATGGCCCTCATCAATCTCAAATTTTAATTTTTATATACTGATAGTTTAATTTTTTTTACACAATCAAAGTCACCTAAAAGCTACTACATAGAGGTATATATGCATGTGTTGTTAGAAAATGGAAATAGTCAAAAAGGAGAGAAAATGAAAAATTGTTTGTATGCAGTAGAGACAAATATTGAAGATTAAAAAAAGGAGTTTAATATACCTCTAGCTGCAGCTATCTCTTGTTGAAGAACAGCCTTAGATGCATCAAGAATCCCAAGTTGAGTTGAAGCAGATTTGTTAAGTGCATTTCTATGATTACCTTCAGATGTAGGAGATGCACTTGAACTCCAAACAAACATATGAAGCTCTTTATTATTGTTATTATTGGGCATCGGCACTGGCACTCCACTCCCACTTGCCACTTCCTTTTTCCTTTGCCCTGAAAACATTGGATTTGGTGGTGGATATAAAGGTGGTGGTGCTCCTAATCCATTAGCAGAAGCAGTACTGGCACTATTGAATAGCTCCCCGCTCATACTCCTACCTGTAATATAAATAAATTAACCAAAAGTATAGTTTTTTTTTTTTTTTTCAATATTACGTATGTACGTACGTACCTCCCCTAGTCTTCTTGTTCTTCAACATATCCTCTTCAAAATTTGAGGTTCTTGGAGTTGGGCCTTTAGATGATTGCAAAGAAAAAACATCTCCTCCACCAAAACTATTTGTATAACCATGTTTTGGACTTGCTGTTTTACTAGCAAACATAGCATAAAAATCAGTCTGATTAAAACTAGATGCCCTCGGGGTGGGACCACGAGAGGATTGAACAGAATAAATCTCAACACCAGTTAAATTGGAAGCTCTTGGAGTCATATTATTTGACTTGTTATATGATGAAATAATAGAAGAAGCAGAAGATCTTCTAACAATAACATGCAATTTCCCATCATCTCCTATTTCAGCATCAGCTTGTAATGGTTCACGACCATTAAGTGAAACGACATCTGATTCAACACGAAATGAAGTTATAGAAGCAGCTGTCTCAGGAAATTGCTCACCAATTAATAACTTAGCACCTCTATACTCAAACATAAAAAGCATTAGTGTATACCAAATTACACTCTGCATAACCACTATTTGAACCATAAGATTCCCTGAGAAATCACCATACATAGCTTTAAGCAATGGAATTCCCATAACTAAAGTATTTGGTAGAGTTGATAAGGAAAAAAGAGTAATCATCCATTCTAAACTACCATTTTTTGTCACCGCTTGCCATACGAATAGTGCGCTAAGAATCACTACTTTTTGAAGTGAATCAGCAGCAATGAAATGGTAGTTCATAGCATAAGGATCATTCGTAGAAATGAAGTGAAAACCAAGCAATGGAACCGCGAAAACCGCCACGAATCGATTGATTCCAGAGCATTGATCTGGTGTGAAGATTTTCCACCAACGGACTGACCCATAAGCTAACATCATAGCAACATATAATGGTATAATTGCAGCAAGAACATCATATATGTCTTTCCCATTAATCATCGCTACTATATATCTCAAACTAAGATAGAGAAATTAGGATATAGTATGAAAGTGATATAAAAGATGAAATGAATAGATGAGAGAGAGAGATAGAGAGAATGAGTCTTCACTTAATCTTCCTCTTCATGGGATTGTTGCAATCGAAAATCAATGCAAACGTTGACTAAGTGGTAAGTGGCGGTGTAAATTTGTTTTTTACTCTTTTTGACAAGAATTTTGGTGGTGTAAATTTGTTTTCTTCTTTTTTAGAGGAATTTAACTTATATATACTCAATTGTTTTTGTTCTAACTAGTGTAATTTAAGGCCAGTGAAATCTTTAAACACTATCATATCCATGTTCACATCTGGTATGTCATAGTATAATGCAACATCAAAATAATTTGAGTTTAATATATATATATATATATATATATATATATATATATTATTGGTCAAACCAAGCGGCAAGTTACTATAAATTCACTTGGTAATTTAAGATAATATTTTTGTAATAACATTTAATTTAATTAAAAGATAAATTGTTTTTAGTTTTAAATGGAAAGATAGTAAGCACGATTCTTTTGAATATGAATGCAAAGAAACTGAATATTTTTCTAAAGATACAACCTACTGTATCTTAACTAAGATATTTTCTAAAAATGTTGAATTGAAAGATAAATATAACACCCCTATCTTAACTACATATAAAAATACGGATGGAGGTACTATCAACACATATTATTACCATTAATAGTAAAGATAACAATAATCATCATCATCATCATATAATAATCTATATCTATAGGGGCATACACATGACTTTTTGTAAGCCGTATCGAAATTTAAAGTGATGAACAAATTACTGCAACGAATATGGTAGATAAGAAATAGAGAAAAGCAACACCACAAAACCATGTAACTTAGTAATTACAAGTTATAGAGGTCGAGTACTTTTTCATTGTTACGGTTTAAAATTCATTTATCTTAGCCTAAAATAATTACCTTTTCAGAAGTTAAATAGTATTTTATTATCACTTATGGTGTCACGGAAGAGGACACAATTCTACTTTTTTAAACAAAAGAGACTTAAAAGAACAAAATGCAAAAGAAACACATACAAAGTATTCGAACCGTAGACGTCGACGTTGCAAGTGAGGCGCTTGACCATCGGGCCAGGCACTATCTTTTATTCTGTGGTGTCATGTGATTTATATGTATACCATATTATAATTGTTTACCTTTTGACAGGCAGGATCATCAGTCGAGATCCAAGAGAATTTCTATGGTGAAGGTCCAATGGAGGGGCCAACTAGTCACGGAGGCGACCTAGTAGTCTGAGGAGGACATGCAGAGCAGATATCCATACTTATTCGACACTTCAGATATGAATCTAAACCCGTTTGAGGATGAACATTTTTTTGAGAGGTGGAGAATGTAACGACCCGACTGGTCGTTTCGCTTTTTAGAATCCTGTCCCTCTAGATAAAACTTTTTGTACTTGATTTTACTGATTTATGACTTGCGGGAATGGTTGATTCGGGATTTGGAAGAGTTTGTGTTAAAATCGAACCACTTGGTTCCTTAAGATTGGCTTAAAAGGCCAAGTTTGACTTCGGTCGACGCTTTCAGTAAATGACCTTGGAATTCAGACTTGAAGATTTCAATAGATTCATATGATGATTTCAGACTTAGGCGTATGTCCGGATCGGATTTTGGATGACCCGGCAGTATTTTGGCGCTTAATAATGAAAGTTGATTCCTTAATGATTCTGAATTTCTTAAATATTTGGTTTGGAGCGAACAATTGTGTTATTGAGGTTCGAACAGAGTTCCGAGATCGGGAATATTTCTGTAATCATCATTTGGAATGCCCGCAAAATTTGGTATCAATCTATGTAGTGTAAGTGTGTTTCGTCGCATTTGGAAGCAAATTGAAGAATTTGAAGTTCGTAACTTTGATTCAATTGGTTTTAGGGGGTGAATCTTAGATTTATCGTTGTTGTCACGCCCCAAATCGGGGAACATGACCGGCGCCTGACCGGGTTGCCCCAGTCAAGCGGACCTGGGTGCCTTTCATTCCCACGTGTTACCCCTGTATTGATTGTTTCTCATTAACCAAATATCTTACTAACCATGAATGATTTCACATTAAACAAATAAAACCATACGAGTGATTCATTAACAAGTTTGCAGGTTTTTACAACGCCCGACATAACATAATATATACATAAGACTGGAGTCCCACAGTTTACATGTCTACAGAGCCTCTAGGATACAAATAAGGGGAAATACAATACTTGCTGGTAACAAGGCTCCGGCTATACCTTACAAAACCAAAATGAAATCTAAACAAAAGCGGCATGAACCACACAGGGCCCCGAGGAAGAAAGGGGCTCACCAAAACGGGCAGTGGAAGGCGAAGGATACTACTGCCGGTGCGTTGAAGTGCCTGCTACTGAACCACCTACAATCATAACACGAATGTAGCGTCCCCGGCAAAAGGGACGTCAGTACACTTGAATTGTACTGGTATGTATGGACAAACTTTGCCCCAAGTAAACTCAAGCCATTGAATTACATCATAAATTAATTAAGTGAGCCAACCATGTTTTCCACATTTTCCTCATTTCAGATAATCCTCTACACAAAGCACTTTCTAAGATCAACCAATTTAACAATAACCAATCAATCACGTAAAGCACAAGTAGTCAAACAAAGGGGCAATCAGTGCCCCACAGGTTACAAACTCTCCTGCTGTCTCCTTTCACAATTTCACATTATTGATTTTTATATCAATTTTCAATAGCGATTTCGATCGCTTTCCATCCTTATTACCCCCGACCACCCTTATTACCTCGGCCACCCTTATCACCCCAACCCACACCTTATTTCCTCACGTTGCGGCACGCAACACGATCCCACTGTACAGTTTTAAAACACAACAATCACAAACAGCAGATAAGGCACTACACACAATTACAACAAGTTCAAATAAGCATTTACACATTGGTTCATGTTCTCAATTACTTCTCAAGCCAATATCACGACCAAGTTACAATGTTTCCATATTCAAGAATATTCACACAAGTATGTTCAATAACTTACCAATCCTCAAGTGTTTCGTTTCTTTTCCACAAGGTGCCATATAGGCCATCATAACCATTACTCACAATTCTTTACCCAATTCAACTCCCATTTATCTTTCGGTTCATATTCCATACTACATCACTCATAGTTCAACAACAACTTTGAATATCCAACAACAATATTAAGAATTTCACACAATTTGTCAAATTAACACGAACCAAACAAATTTCACACATGTAGGCAATTTCACAAGAATCAAAATTAGCCATACATACCTGGTATCGAGTTTTCTTCCGTTAACTTCCTACTTTATGCTTACCCAAGATATCCTACTCTTGACAACCTTGTTCTTGAAGACTCTTACTTCCACTCACTTCTTTTACTAGAAATCAAGTTCAATAACCATGCATGAGTGTAAAATTCCATTTTCAAAAGCTATTATATGCAAACCTCTCTTTACCCAATTTAAAACTGAAAATCAAAGAAAATAGTTAGGGTTTTTACCTTGTAAAGATTGGGGAAGTTGAATCTTGACCTTAGAATCCTTTGGACTAAATGGTTGGAACAATCTTTGAAGATGAAGAACTTCTCTCTCTAAAACCCCTCTCTCTCTCTCTCTAATTTTGGTAAGATGATATGATAAAATGAAGGAGAAAGGTGTTATATTAAAGAAGAGATCGGGTCAAATTTTATAAAATTCCTGGGCCGGGTCAATTCTGCGGTCGCATCTGCGATCGCAGAATCAACATGCGGTCCGCATAGTGACCGCGGAATGACCTCAAAATTTACACAAGTTCTGTTACGGAATGCGACCAGAATGCGGTCCGCATTCTTGATCTGCGGTCGCAAAGTGCACCGCAGATTCATTATGCGATAGCATATCGACCGCATTTTCAACACGATTTTGGGAAACCTTCTGGTAAGCTTTGCGGCAAGAATGCGGTCCGCATAGCAGATCTGCGGTCGCATTCTTGGCCGCAAAATTGACACTTTTCTGGAAAAATTGATTCTCTTCATTTTTGAAACTTAAATCACTACCAAGGGTCCGAACCACGGCGAGCTTGCGAGCCGCGAAGAATTCTACGCATTCCTAACACATTATTCGGACCATGACACTATAGCTACTAGGTTTTATGCACAAAACTTTTACGGGGCCTTACAGTTGTTTTATGCATTCCGAGGGTTCGAGCGAGTTTATTTTATGATTTCAAACTTGTCGGTATATTTGGGCGGGGCTCAGAGGCCCCGGGCGTCAATCGGATGAGGCTCGAGTGAAGTTGAAATTTTTTTGAAGGAGATAAAGCTCCAGGTATCTGTCATAACCTGTGATGACCTTGCTTTTAAGCTACATTCTTTGCATCCGAGGCCTTGAAAACATGATCACCTCAATTTTGGTGCACAGTCCAGGCGCGTAGCCGGAAAGCTTCAATATGAAAATTTGTGAAACAAATGATAAAAGTTGGTTATAAAATGGGTTAATTTGACTTCGGTCAATATTTTGGATAAACGGACTTAGACCTGTGATTTGACGGTCCCGGAGGACACGTAATAATATATAGGACTTGGGCGTATGCCCGGAATCGAATTTCGAGGTTCCGAGCCCGAGAAAAGAATTTCAAAAGAAAATTATTTTCTAAAATTATTTAAGAAAATCTGAAATGAAATTTGATTAGAACACTATAGTATCGGGCCCATATTTTAATTTTGGCACCCGGTACATGTCTTATATATTATTTAAGATGTTTCTGTGAAATTTTGTGAAAAACGTATATCATTGATATGCTCAAATTATACTTTTATAATTAGTGTAAGGCGGTCGGTGTCAAATATAGTAACCCAACTAGGTTGGGGTCGAATCCCACAGGGAATAGGTGTGAAATGCTTACTTGAATTAGTGTGCTACCCGACTAGAATCTTGAATCTATTCCGTTAGGAGTAACATAGAAATGGTGTAGGAGTAATAGTATGAGTGAAGGTTGTTTTGGAGTATTAATTAATGCGAATGCTTGATGTCGTAATTAATAAAGTTGATTAAACCAAGGTTGTGTTCCCATAAATGTAGTGTAATGCTATCGGTGTTAATATGATATATTTCTAATGGTTGATTATTGATATGCAATTGATTTCTATGTAAGTACCCAATATTTCCCAATACTTGAATAGTATTTCCTCTCTTGCTTTTTCCCAAAAGTCTAAGAGTCACAATGTATAAAAATCAATAGATGCCAAATAAAACCCACTTATCCCTAAGCGATTCTATTAAACGAGGTGTAAGGCCTCGAGTTTTTGTTCTTTACTTCTTCCAAAATCTAACCCACTTTTCCAAGTAAGGTAAGACTTAAATGGCTTTAGTTAATGTTTGCAACCACCAACAATAAATGAAGAATGAGAAGCAAAGAAATATCAACCAACCATTATGCATATATTCAATGTTAAACACCCATTTACATAACACCCATTTATGGTTCACAACCTTAGTATTTAAGTTTAGCCACACATGCTAAAATACAAAATACAAGGTGTAATAAATGTCATAAATGCTTACAAAGTAAAAGATTCTTCAACCAAAAGCTTCCAAAAAGATAAAGTAAATAAAGTCTTGGCGTGTAGTATAAAGTCTGCACAAGATACCCTTACACAAGATTCTAAAAGGCTATTTATAGAGGGACCGATTTCGGATATAAAGCGGACAAGTTTACCCTTCCAGGTCAACTCTACGACCGCAGATCTGTCGCATAACAGGTCTGCGGTTCGCATCTTGAGAGGCGGCGTCGCAGATAGGAACCCTAGCTGTTCATTCGCTCATCGCATTACCATTCTGCGGTCCGCATAATGATTGTGCGACCGCAGATGGTACCGCATAGTTGACTTTTAGGTTTCCTCCATGTTCATTTTGCGGCAGAAGTGCGGATCGCATATTCATTGTGCGATCGCAGAATACATCGCATTATTTTCGTAGTTTTTAGCTCCATCCTCTGTTTAGCTCTGCGATTTGGCGTGCAATTATGCGATCCACATATGCAATCTGCGACCGCATGTTGGTCCGCAGATTTGCCTTTTTGTACAACTTTGCCTTTTTCTTGTCTTTTTGCTTCCATTTTTGTGTCCTTGGTCTTTTCTTCCTCTTTGTCTGTAAAACCAAAAAATCACATAAGTATGGACTACATTTTGCAATAAAACAAGCCAATATAAGAGCAAGTAGTATGTAAATGTGCCGAATTTCTCCGGCACATCAACACCCCCAACTTAAACTCTTGCTTGTCCTCAAGCAAGCAGAACACACCTACGCCACACTTATTCACAACACTTAACACACTAATGACACAAGATAGTGCTAATTTTCAGTTCTTCAAGCATGTATTGAAACAATCGCTCCACTCCTCCCAGACTAAGAGCATGCACATAGAGATAGACCAATCATGCAAGCTTTGAGCCTCACATTGTGACTAAGTGTTACCCTCAGCTGAATACATTTTCGTTAGACTCTAAAAGGCTCAACTTAAGTAAATTCTGCAGTCCATGCACTCTCACCAGAACTCCCAAACTCACAATATTTACAACATTTACAAGGACAAGTCAAAAAGAACACTCACTCTCAGAAGGAATTTCAAATGCCACAACATGTCATACCATAGGCTTGCCTTTATTTTAATTCGCCACTTCTTCAAGAATGATCGGTTGGAGGTCCCATAAGGAATTTTTAGGCTTGTAATGAAATTTTAGGGAAGGACGGATTCGCATCTGGGTACAAGTGACTTCACCCTCCTTGAACCTTACTCGCAAGTATCAATCTATTGCACTTTGATTTTCTTTACCCTTTACGACTTTATTAGTTTCTAGTTCCCAATATGGACCCCTTTCACATACCTCTTTCTTTATTCACAGCTCCAACCATTTATATACATACATATGTTTCTCTTTTTTTTTATACACATAAGCAAGTAGACTAGCCTTTGCTTTAGTTTCTCTTTTTATTTTGGAGCTTGAATGCTATAATATAAACATATTTTTGAGGTATGAGGTCTTGGACTCAATGCACGACCTTATCCATTTCCATTTTTTACCCTGCCCCCAACTTAGGCTTTTGGCCTCATTCTCAATGTTCAAGGAGGGTCAGGTTCAAGAGAGGGAATAACTTTGTGAAAGGGAAAGTTTCGTAATGAGTTAGCCAAAGAAAGGTTTAAAGGCTCAACATGGGTGCTAGTGATATTATCTGTGCACGGGAGGCTTGAAAGGCTAAAGAGGTTATACCAATAAATCAAAGAATGCCTAAGACCATTCCTCCAACCAAACATACTATCATTAGTAATGAAAGACCAACCAGGCAAGTTCTAGATGACTGAAGTGGAAACAAGAATTATATACAAATAGAAAACTCACATACACACGTCGTACTTGAACTGCTTTATTCACATTGTTTAGCACTTTCGAGCAACTATTTTGCAATTCAAAGATTTTATGGGCAGCCATAGAGTCACAAAATGAGCCTTAAATTCACAGGATTGGTCATAGAGACAAGTTCCCTTAAGACAGTCGTCAATCTATCTATCATTGGGACGAGTCGACAAAGATGACTATAGGAGGATATGTGCTATGTACAGATACACATGCTTGACACTGAACAATTTCACTAAACTGGTCACATTGATTTACACACGAGGTTCTGATTCTACTATTACACTCTTGGAAAATAATCAGACAAAGAAAAACCAAGAGGAATTGATTGACTAACTAATCATAAAAATAAAAAAACAAAATGGATCAAAACATTATATAAACATTGCTTTATATATAAAAGTTGTACAAGTTTGATACACAAAAGCACAAAATAGCAATACAAAACACCAAAGTACCCCACCCCCAACTTAGAAAGATGCATTGTCCCCAACACAGATAATGAAAGTGCAGAGTTTGAGGGAAGACTCCCTGAAGCACACTAAGTTCTATGGGAGTCGGCAGCTGGTGCCGGGGTTTTCACCCTCCTGTGTAGCTGTGAGGACTGGCGTGGGCACAGTCGAGGGTGCGACCTCTGCTGCTGGTGGATGCTTAGGTGTAGGAGGCAAGACTAGCACTGGGACTGATGGTGGAGGTGCTGTGACCTCAACTGGCATCTGAGAGCTGCTGGATGCATCAGCTGCTGCATGAGATGTGGGACCTCCTATGTCGATCAACGATCTCTGCAAGGCCACCTCAATCTGAGTGCGCTCATCCTCATCCACAACATCATCCTCATGCGGTGAAGCTCGAGCAGCTACCTTCCCCTTGTCAACAGGCTGAGGGGCATCATTGCTGGAGTATCCCGAGCTATCCTCTTCGTCATCACTCTCACTCTTTCCATCATCTTCCTCATCAGAGGCAATGTCAATACGGCCAGTAGGAGCTGGGGTTTGTGAGTCTCCAGGAGTGGGAATGACAGGGTCGGCCATCAGGTTGGTGAAGTCAAGGCCTAAATCAGGCACCGCATTAGTACCCTTGTCACCCGCCACAGGAAAAAGGGATGAAATATCGAAGTTCAAATTTTGCATCTTTTGGAATTCGACTTTCATAGAAGCCACCTCTGTCTTGAGATCGTGCAAACCAGACACTTCTCCCCTTTCCAGCTTTTCCACCCTCAATTCAAGCCCTTGCAGTCGCTCAGCATATGCCATCTATTTTTGCTGAATCTCTGCTATAGTTGACTGCATAGGAGTGAGGGCCTGCTTGATCACATTTGGCAATGTCTTTACAAGTTGGTCGACCTTGGAATTTGCATGTGTGGCTAAGAGACCAAGCTTTGAGACTGCTGGATTGACTTAAGGAGTCTAGCAGTGGCAGCAGTAGTCTAAGCAATGGTGGAAGGAGTGGAGGACTGTGTCGCATCGTCCCGAGTGATAGGGGGGCTGGGAAGAGAGTAGGTCCTCCTGAACAACTGCCGGAGGAGGTATCACCGCATCAGCAAGGCAATTGATGTCTATAATGCCTTGTTCCTGACCTGTCGCATCCCAGTGAAGATCAACAGGAACTTGAGCCTCATGGCATAAGGCAATGATCAAGGACAGAAACGGGAGAGAAGTGGCATCTTGCATTGCTCGGCGCCGCATCTCTTGAAAAATAATCTCCCCCACATTCATTTTGATACCGTGCATGATACAAGCAATAAGGAGGGCCTTCTCAATGGCAATGTCTGTCTCATGATTCGTTGGGATCAGTCTGGATACAAGAAATGCAAGCCAGTACCTCCCTTCCAGTGAGACACTTTCCTTATAAATTTTTCGCCCTGGTTGTATCCATGCAGGGGTCCCAATTGCTATGACGGAGGCAATCCAGCTCATTTCACCCTCCCTGTTAGCAAATTTATCTTTGTACTCTGCTGTGGAGGTGTCCTCGTCCCAGTCTGGGACCAACAGCCGGTTTATGGCTTTTGCGCTGCATTTGACTGGGAAACCCCGAACATCTACCTTGTCGAGGTACATCTTTTGCCTCTTGTGATGCTTGGTCCGGGAGGCTCCATAGTTGGCATAGAACTCCCGAACGATTGATTCATTGTATTTGGCTGGAGGTTCGGTGAAACCCATCCATTTTCTCCGCTTGAGGTTTGCAAGGATGTGCGGGTACTTGTCCTTAAGCCTATTGAGGCTCAATTGCTTCTCCGGAAGGAGTTTTCTCCATTCAAGCCCAGCTTTGTATTTCTCCCTTGAGCCTTCAATGCCCCAGTGGAGATGATATGCAGTGCCTTCAGCAGCCTGCTTTCTCCGTGCTTCAGCATGTATGTTAACCCCGGGCCGGATATCTGCTTCCTCAGGTTGAGCACTTGCTTCTTGTGGCGGGTCCACTCGTTGTCTTTTAGCCACAGGAGGCTTGGATGCAAGTCGTTTGTGCCCGGGAGCCATGTTTGCAAAGGAAGCACTGTTAGTACAGACAGTAGGGTAGAAGATAGGCAAAATCGAATTGAGAGAACAAATATGCAATGCACTATGCGATCGCAGAACCAGTCCGCGGAATGCAAATGCATCGCAAAATTTCTTGTTGAAGATCAGTGCCAATCTGCGATGATATTTGCGGTCGCATAACCGTTATGCGGACCACATACATATTGCAGAATGGACTTTTGTAAATCCAAAATTGCCCAGTTCTCTGTTACACCCTGCAGTGAGTTTGTGGACCGTAGATCAATTCTGCGACCGCATACTCGATCGCACATTTAACCACTTAAAATGGTTACCCAGGTGACAAATATGCGGTCACTTTGCGGACCACAAAGCAAGAATGCGATCGCATAGTGACCGCATATGTTATCTTCCCCAGCTGACCTAGGGTTAGGTCTGCGACAAAAGTGCGGTCCGCATTTTAGACATGCGGACCGCAGAACCAAGCATTTCAATGCAATAGTTCTATTTTTCATCCATGGGTGCCCATTCTTTTACCAATTCCTACCCCACAGTATGCTCATATCCAAATCACTACTATTCTAGCAATGCAGTTAAGCCAACGACAAGTCCCCAAAAATTTTCTCTCAAAAATTGAAAAGACGGAGATGGAGGGAATAGTAACACATACCAGATGCAGGGTGATAATGCTAGTGGGGAATGGGGTGATTCGCCTGTTGTGCAGATTCGATCTTGCCTTTCTTCTTTATTTTTCTTTTTGTTTTTCTCTCCCATTTTCTTTTATTTTTTTTTCTCTTTTTTCTTTGTTCTATACTGAAGGGTAATAGGAACGTACCTGGGGGGTTGCACAAATTCGCGATGGCCATTTTGCGGACTAATATGCAGTCGCAGATCTAACCTGCGGACCGCATAATAGTCGCACTTTGTCGCGATCTTGGACTTTTCTCAGAGTCAATTTGCGATCCAATCTGCGGTCGCATAACTAACATGCGGACCGCAGAATGGACGCATTGTAGCTTCCAATTTAAAGGATTCTCTGTTTAAGTCTGCGGTAGATCTGCAGACAGCAAAGCAATTATGCGGCCGCATTTCTACCGCATTTCTACCGCATTTCTATCGCATGGGCACATCCACCAAATACCACAACCTTTTTGGCTCTCTACACTTCAACAGATGTTAAGAAAACAAATGAATAAAGAAAATGCAAAAATTAAAGACGGTGTTACCACCCATGGGTTGCCTCCCATGCAGCGCTTGATTTAACGTCGCGGCACGACGAGACTGATTGCTCTAATTTCATCCTTTGGACGGGCAATGACCATCCTTGAGAGTCAGCTGCTCTACCACTTTCCTTTCACCATCAACACCCAAGTAATGTTTGACGCATTGTCCATTCACTCTAAATGTCCGGGATCCGTCAGTCGTTTCCAATTCCACCGCTCCATATGGGGAAACATTCACCACTTTGAAGGGGCCGGACCATTTTGATTTCAATTTGCCCGGAAACAATTTCAACCTTGAGTTCAAGAGTAAGACCAGGTCACCCGTCGTGAACTCTCTTTTCAGGATCTTTTTATCATGGACAAACTTCATCCTCTCCTTGTATACAGTTGCGCTCTCATAGGCATGGAATCGGAATTCTTCCAGTTCATTTAATTGCATTAGCCTCAAGTTCGCAGCTTCAGCCCATTCTAGATTAAGCTTCTTCAGTGCCCACATGGCCTTGTGTTCTAGCTCAACTGGTAGATGACATGCCTTCCCAAAAATGAGACGGTAGGGGGAAGTGCCAATAGGAGTTTTGAAGGCCGTGCGGTAAGCCCACAATGCATCATCTAATTTTCTAGACCAGTCAGTCCTATTGGCATTCACAGTCTTGGCTAAGATATTCTTGATCTCT
The DNA here is from genome assembly GCA_032618575.1 of Nicotiana noctiflora. Classification (NCBI taxonomy): domain Eukaryota; kingdom Viridiplantae; phylum Streptophyta; class Magnoliopsida; order Solanales; family Solanaceae; genus Nicotiana; species Nicotiana noctiflora. Next base: position 161,885 of record JASVEL010010485.1, on the reverse strand, counting down.
CGGTTTGAGACCTCCACTTGACCACTCGACTGCGGATGATATGGTGTAGCCACCTTGTGTTTCACCCCATACTTCTCAAGTAGCCCTGCAATTGCTTTGTTGCAGAAGTGTGATCCACCATCACTAAGAATGGCTCTAGGAGTGCCAAATCGAGTGAATATATTCTTCTTCAAAAAGGCGGTCACACTCCTCGCCTCATTGTTTGGTAAGGCAACGGCTTCAACCCATTTTGAGACATAGTCCACGGCCACCAAAATGTACTTCATCCCATATGAGACAAAGGGGCCCATGAAATCAATCCCCCACACATCAAAGATTTCTATATCCATCACATATTGCATTGGCATTTCATGCCTTTTGGAGATTGAACCTTGCCGTTGACACTGCTCACAAGCTTTTGCAAATTGGTTTGCGTCATGATAGATGGAAGGCCAGTAGTAACCACATTCAAGAATCTTAGCTGCCGACCTATTTCCTCCATGATGGCCTCCAACCGGTGAGTCATGACATGCCTTGAGGATTGGCATAATTTCTTCCTCTGGTACGCACCTCCGGATGATGTTGTCAGCACACACTCGAAACAAATAGGGCTCCTCCCAATAGTATTGCCGACAATCCCTCAAGAACTTTTTCTTTTGATGAGGTTCTAACCTTTCCGAAATGACATCGCTCACCAAGTAATTTGCAATGTCGGCATACCAAGGAGCAAAGGTGTTGGAAAGTGCCAAGATATGCTCATCAGGGAAAGCATCATCTATGTCAAGCTCTTCATTAGGTCTCCCTTCTTCCTCAAGCCTTGATAAGTGGTCTGCAACTTGGTTTTGTGTACCTTTGCGATCTTTGACTTCAAAGTCAAATTCCTGCAACAAGAGAACCCACCTAATTAGTCGAGGTTTTGCATCTTTCTTTGCCATGAGATATCGAAGAGCCGCATGATATGTGTAGACCACCACCTTGGACCCCAACAAATAGGCCTGGGATTTTTCAAAAGCATACACACAATGGCAAGAAGCTCTTGCTCGGTGACAGTGTAATTCGTTTGCGCTCCATTGAGAGTTTTGCTTTCATAATAGACTGGATGAAGTATCTTGTTGTAGCATTGACCTAGCATTGCTCCAATTGCTACACCACTGGCATCACACATGAGTTCAAAAGGAAGAGTCCAATGGGAGTGACAATAATGGGTGCCGTGGTGAGCCTCAATTTCAATTCCTCAAATGCTTTGAGGCACTTGTCATCAAACACGAATTTTGCATCCTTCTCAAGAAGCTTGCACATTGGATGTGCAATCTTGGAGAAATCCTTGATGAATCTCCGATAGAATCCGGAGTGGCCCAGGAAGCTTCGAACACCTTTCACTGAATTTGGTGGAGGAAGTTTAGAAATGATTTTGATCTTTGCCCGATCAACCTCAATGCCATGTTTAGAAATCTTGTGCCCCAACACAATACCTTCATCCACCATGAAGTGGCATTTTTCCCAATTGAGCACAAGATTCGTCTCTTCGCATCTCTTGAGCACTTGTCTAAGATTTGCAAGACAATGCTCAAAGGAATCACCGACAACAGAGAAGTCATCCATAAAGACCTCTAAAAAATCTTCCACCATATCGGAGAATATCGACATCATGCATCTTTGAAAGGTCGCCGGAGCATTACACAACCCAAATGGCATCCGGCTAAAAGCAAATGTCCCATAAGGACAAGTGAATGTCGTTTTCTCTTGATCTTCCAATGCAATGTTGATTTGGTTGTAGCCGTAGTATCCATCATGAAAGAAATAGAAGGCTCTTCCCGTTAGCCGATCAAGCATTTGATCAATGAAAGGCATAGGGAAATGATCCTTGCAAGTTGCACTATTGAGTTTCCGATAATCCATGCACACTCTCCACCCGGTCACCGTTCTTGTAGGGATGAGCTCATTTTTTTCACTTTCGATCACGGTTATGCCCCCTTCTTTGGTACACATTGTACTGGGCTCACCTAAGAACTATCGGCGATTGGGTAAACAACTCCGGCTTCTAGCCACTAGATAATTTCATTTTTCACAACCTCTTGCATTGAAGGATTTAGTCGCCTTTGATGCTCCACACTTGGCTTGGTGTCATTTTCCAATTGGATTTTGTGTTCACAAATACCCGCGGGAATGCCACGGATGTCGGCGATTGTCCACCCAATTGCTTGCCTGTGCTCCCTTAAGACTTCCAATAATTGCTCTACCTGCACATCATTCAACAAAGAAGACACAATTATGGGTAAAGTATCATTATAGCCAAGAAATTTATACCTCAAGTGCCGAGGGAGTGGTTTGAGCTCTAGTTGTGGTGGCTCAATGATTGATGGCTTGGCGGGGGGAGTAGCTCTATTCTCTAAATCAAGAGAGAGCTTTGTCGGCGTGTAAGTGTAGGATCCAAGACCCTCCAATGCATTCACCGATTCTATGTACCCATCCATGTTTTCCCCATCAAAATTCACTAAGATCGCCGCCAATGCCTCACCAAGGCATTGTTCCTCCATTTTCAGTTCCACGGCATCCTCTACCTCATCAACCGCTTCTATCATCGAAATGCTCTCATATTCGTGGGGCAACTTCCTGCTTTTGCTAGCTTGAAAAGTGACTTCTTCATCATTCACCCAGAATTTTATCTCATTTCTCTCAGAATCCATGAGTGCTCGGCCCGTAGCTAAGAATGGTCTCCCCAAAATAATAGGGATCTCTTTATCCACAGCACAATCAAGAATCACAAAGTCCGCGGGCAAATGGAATTTCCCCACTTTCACTAGTACATTTTCCACAATTCCCACCGGTCGCTTGATGGAACGATCGGCCATTTGCAATCTCATGCTTGTAGGTCTATGCATACCCAATCCCGCTTGCTTATAGATGGAAAGTGGCATTAAGTTGATGCTTGCTCCATTGTCACATAGGGCCCTTGCAAATTCACGTTCCCCAATAGTACAAGGTATGGTAATGGCTCCCGGATCCTCTTTCTTTTGGATCTGGAGTCGTGGCAATGATAGAGCTTACCCTGCGAGTCATGCTTAACACCTCATGCTTTGAGGTCTTCTTTTTAGTGATCAAATCTTTCAAGTACTTCGCGAACCCCGACATTTCTTGAAAAGCTTCTACAAAAGGAATGTTCACCGTCAATTGTTTGAGAATATCGTAGAACTTTTCAAGCTTGCTATCATCAATCCTTCTTGCTAGCCTTTGAGGGAACGGAGGAGGAGGTCTAGGAATAGGTGGAAGAGGTTTTGATGACTTTTTCCCCGATCTTCTTGTGGTGCTTTAGCTTTTTCCTGAATTCTTTCAACTTCAACAACCTTTGGTTCATCAACCACAACAACCTTTTGTTTTTCAACTTCAATAACCTCTTGTTCTTCACCCTCAACCATTTGTTTGGTTTCCACATCTTCAACTATGTGTTCATTCTCTCCAAGTAGCACTTTTCCACTCCTAGTGGTGATTTCCATGACGTGAGAGGTTGGACCACTTCCACTACCTCTTGGGTTTGCAATCGTGTCACTAGGTAGTGTTCCCTTTTGCTTCGGGTTTTGTTCCTTGGAGAGGTCTCTCATTTGCATTTCCAATTTTTGGATGGAAGCGGTATGAGAGCCAACGACCTCGGCCATGTTCCTTATTGAAGCATCGGACTTTTCTTGATTTTGTAGCACTCTCTCTAGCATAGCTTCCAATTTTGAATCATTTGAGGACCCTTGGTTCGAATGTTGTCCTTTTGGAGTAACATAAGGATTTTCACTCCGGTTAGAAAAGTTGTTGTTGTTGCCCCAATTTCTTTGTTGTGAACTACCTTGGTCATACTCCATTGTTGGTTTCCTTGCCCTTGCGGGTTTGGCCTCCATTGGTTTTGTGCTCCTTGACCTTGATAGTATTGCTTTTGGTACCCTCCTTGGGGGGTGTTGATGTAATTAGCCTCTTCAAATTATTCATTAGGAATGGACGGCATATCCTCGACGACGTTGATCTTCTTCGTTTGATTTTCTGTAAACATCTTGGTCAACACATTAACATTAGTGTGGCCAACCCCGCAATGATTTGGTCTCTCTCTTGGTTTTCCTTGATCAAATTTATCAAAGAAGGAGACCCATAAGCTATTCCACCGGATATATCCTTAGAATGCCATGCTTAATTATGTTTGGCCATCTTGTCGAGGATTTGAGTTACTCTAGCAAAAGATTTATCCATAAAAGATTCATCCGCCACATTCTTTGCAATGGCTTGGTTCATGGGATCAAGACCAATGTAAAACTTCTCAAGCAAAATTGAATCAGGGAATCCATGATTTGGCGACCTCACCAAATATAGTTTAAAGCGATCTCACGCTTCATGTAAATGCTCCCTTGTTGTTGCTTAAAGAAAAAGATTTTATCTCTAATCTCATATTTCTTGCTTTGTGGGAACCATTTCACTAGGAATGCCCGGACAAGTTCGGGCCATGATCGGATTGAATTGGGTGGCAAGTTTTGAAGCCACCTTCTAGCATCACTGGCCAATGAGTACTTGAAGATTCTCAACCTTAAGGCATCTTCTGAGACATTGGTTTGTTTGTGCATAGCACACACTCCCAGAAAATTCCTTAAATGTTGAGTTGGGTCGTCATCGTTGGAATTCCTGAAAAACCCTTCCGCTTTGAGCATGAGGATTAGACCATGATCCACCTTAAACTTTGAGGCACCAACAGCAGGGGGTACAATTGCGTTTGTGTCATCGATATATTCATCGATATCCGCAAAAGGATTCTCTTCCCCTTCGTCCTCGTAATCAGACATTGCAACCTATCACACCAAGAAAAGCAAGCAAAGTGTAACGGAATAGAATTAGATATCAAGTAAAGTACACACTAATGAGTAATTCCAAAACCGTATTCCCCGGCAACGGCGCCAAAATTTGATACGCTCAAATTACACTTTTATAATTAGTGTAACGCGGTCGGTGTCAAATATAGTAACCCAACTAGGTTGGGGTCGAATACCACAGGGAATAGGTGTGAAATGCTTACTTGAATTAGTGTGCTACCCGACTAGAATCTTGAATCTATTCCGTTAGGAGTAACATAGAAATGGTGTAGGAGTAACAGTATGAGTGAAGGTTGTTTTGGAGTATTAATTAATGTGAATGCTTGATGTCGTAATTAATAAAGTTGATTAAACCAAGGTTGTGTTCCCATAAATGTAGTGTAATGCAATCGGTGTTAATATGATATATTTCTAATGGTTGATTATTGATATGCAATTGATTTCTATGGAACTACCCAATATTTCCCAATACTTGAATAGTATTTCCTCTCTTGCTTTTTCCCAAAAGTCTAAGAGTCACAATGTATAACAATCAATAGATGCCAAATAAAACCCACTTATCCCTAAGCGATTCTATTAAACGAGGTGTAAGGCCTCGAGTTTTTGTTATTTACTACATCTAAAATCTAACCCACTTTCCCAAGTAAGGTAAGACTTAAATGGCTTTAGTTAATGTTTGCAACCACCAACAATAAATGAAGAATGAGAAGTAAAGAAATATCAACCAACCATTATGCATATATTCAATGTCAAACACCCATTTACATAACACCCATTTAGGGTTCACAACCTTAGTATTTAAGTTTAGCCACACGTGCTAAAATACAAAATACAAGGTGTAATAAATGTCATAAATGCTTACAAAGTAAAAGATTCTTCAACCAAAAGCTTCCAAAAGGATGAAGTAGATAAAGTCTTGGCGTGTAGTATAAAGTCTGCACAAGATACCCTTACACAAGATTCTAAAAAGCTATTTATAGAGGGACCAATTTCGGATAAAAAACGGATAAGTTTACCCTTCCAGGTCAACTATGCGACCGCAGATCTATCGCATAACATGTCTGCAGTTCGTATCTTGAGAGGCGGCGTCGCAGATAGGAACCCTAGCTGTTCATTCACTCATCGCATTACCATTCTGCGGTCCGCATAACGATTGTGCGACCGTAGATGGTACCGCATAGTTGACTCTTAGGTTTCCTCCATGTTTATTTTGAGGCAGAAATGCGGATCGCATATTCATTGTGTGATCGCAGAATACGTCGCATTTTTGACGTAGTTTTAGCTCCATCCTCTGTTTAGCTTTGCGATTTGGCGTGCAATTATGTGGTCTGCATGTGCAATCTGTGATCGCATGTTGGTTCGTAGATTTGCCTTTTGTACAACTTTGCCTTTTTCTTGTCTTTTTGCTTCCATTTTTGTGTCCTTGGTCTTTTCTTCCTCTTTATCTGTAAAACCACAAAATCACATAAGTATGGACTATATTTTGCAATAAAACAAGCCAATATAAGAGCAAGTAGTATGTAAATGTGCCGAATTTCTCCGGCACATCAATCATTAGACGTGATTCAGACATAAATTGCTAAATTTGATACGTGATGAAGTTTGAGAAAAGTTCTTGATTTTGAGATTTAATTTGTTGTTATTGAGGTTATATTGGCGATTTGAACGCATAGATAAGTTCGTATGATGTTGTTGAGTTAGTACGCCCCGAGGGCTCGGGTATGTTTCTGATGCGATTTGGGAAGTTTTGAACTTAAGGAAAAGTTGCATATTTTTTGCTACAAGTGCTTAGGCCTATTGTTCATCGCAATTGCGTAGTCACTCTCGCGATCGCGTAAGGTAAATGGGGGCAAGGGTGAATTTTTCCATCGCGAACGTGAAGCCACAGTCGTGAACGCGGAGCTTTAGGGGATTTCTCGTCGTGAACGCGACCTGTGTGACACTAACACGTAGTGTTAATTGGAGTGGCTGGAATTTTGGTCGTTCTTCTACGCAAATACGTACGTGTGTTCACGAACGTGAAGGTCAGGGGGTTCAACCTTTCGCAAAAGCATGGAAGAAATCATGATCGTGTAAGTCCACTTAATGGTAACCTTTGCGATCCCGACAGTGTTCTCGCGAACACGATGAACACTGTCGTCCATCACTTAAAATAGTTGCTAATACGGGATTTGTTCAAAATTTCGTAACTTCTTCATCTCAACTCCAAATTGGGCGATTTTGAAAGAATATTTCACCACAAATTCATAGATATGTAATCTTAGACTTATTTTCTTTAATTTTATTAACACCCATTAGATATCTAGGCTTAGATCATGTGAATAAGGGTCGAAAATTAGGGATTTGGATAGAGTTAGGACATTTTGGTTAATTGTGATTTAAACCCGTTTTGGGGTAAAATTCTGAAGATAATTATTTATTAAGGCTCGTAGGTGAATGGGTGATTTAATATTTGTCCGAACCTCGTATTTTGACCAAGCGGGCCCGGAGTTGATTTTTGGATTTTCGGGAAGAATGATTATAAAGCAATAATTAAGCATGGGAATTTGATTGTTTAACATTTATTGGTGTTATTAAATCGATTATGCATAGACACGATTGTGTTGGAACCAAATTCGAAAGGAAAGACGGTATTTGAGGCTTGAATTGACCGTGAAAGTTTGAGGTAAGTGTTCGGTCTAACCTTAGCTTGAGGGATAAAGAGTTGAGTCCTATTTGCTATTTATTTTTTATTGAGTACGATGTATAGGCATGGTGATGAGTATCGATACGTCGGTGTCGATCTGTACCATGTGTCCTAAATTGATACTTATTGTATCCTTTAATGATTCTACAAATGCTTTAGTGCGTGAATTCTTGATAATGATTAAAGACTTAGTTTATTTGCATTAAGGTTGTAGGTTAGGGGAAAGTTGTAAATATTTCTACAGCACACAAGGGTGAGACTAGCCAGTTAGGAGTTAGTCTTATGATGCTACTGATCAGCTACTAATGTAGGGCCTTATCTCTTAGATATTAGTATACCTTCCATCCTTTTTGTATTTCCTATATTTCTTATATTGCTGTTATTTTGTTATTTTATGTTATGCATTTTAGGTTATTTTATTATAAGGCGATTGATAGTACTAATATATTATCTTTTGTTGCTCCCTTGAGCCGAGGGTCTCCTGGAAACAATCTCTCTACCCCTCGGGGTAGGGGTAAGATCTGCGTACATATTACCCTCCTCAGATCCCACTTATTGGACTATACTGGGATGTTGTTGTTGTTGTTGTTACTTATTAGTGAGAACTAGTGGTAACTGAGATGAGTAGGAGTTGAGTTAAGAATGGTTATAGCTGATTCTCCCTTGTCGGGACGTATATATACTTGAACTTTTTAATACCCTTGCCCAAATAGTGTAGTTTATTGTTGATCTCTTGTTGGGACTGTTATTATGATCACTATTGATATTATAAATATGGATCAGGTTGCGTGCCGTAACAAATATATATATATATATATATATATATATATATATATATATATATATATATATATATATATATATATATATATATATATATATATATATATATATATATATATATATATATATATATATATATATATATGGATCGGGTTGAACGCCATAATCTATATTATATTGGATCGGGTTGTACACCGCAACAGATATTATATTGGATCAGGTTGCATACTGCAGCAGATATTATATTGGATCGGGTTGCACGCCGCAATAAATATTATATTGGATGGGGTTGCACGCCACAACAGATATTATATTGGATCGGATTACATGCTGCAACAGATATTATATTGGATCGTGTTGCACACTACAACAGATATTATATTAGATCGGGTTGTGCACTGTAATAGTAGTATTATTGCTTTCTTGTAGATATTAAACCGTCCTTCCATATTTTATTAAGTTTCTGTTGGATTTGATATGTTCCATGAAGCATGTACCCTCTCCCTTTTAAACTGCTTATTACCTGTTTATTTTCTGACATATACTTTTATAACTGCACAGGTTTATCTGGAGTTTGGTCCTAGGCTCGTCACTACCTCGCGATGGTTAGGCCATACACTTACCAACACATAAGGTCGCTTGTACTGATACTACAATCTACACTCTATGCAGATATCAAGGCAGCACTTGGACAACAGCAGTAGTTCGGGAGCCAACCTTCAGTCCACCGAGACACCGAGGTAACCCTGCAAGCGTCCGTAGGCCCGACGTCTACTCTATATTTTATTATGTTCTGTTATCTCTTGTATTCGAGAAAGACATTGTAACTTTATTTCAAACCGTTGTATATAGTACTCTTAGTAGTCCGTGAATAATGTGACACATGTTTCTAGGTAGAGGCATAAGTAGATTTTCTTATCATTTTGGTTCATTTTGTCTAAGCCTTCCGCTTAAATCTCATATTTCGCTGTTATTTAAATATTTATCACTTGTTAATGTATGTTGTAAAAAGGAATTAAATAAAAGAGTTAAGAGTTTATAATTTTGTGGCTTGCCTAGCTTCTACGAGTAGACGCCATCATAACTCCCGAGGGTGGGAAATTCTGGTCGTGACAAGTTGGTATCAGAGCTTTAGGTTACATAGGCCTCACAATTCACGGACAAGATTAGTAGAGTCTGAGGAATCGGTACAGAGACGTTTGTATTTATCCCACAAAGGCTACAAAGTTAGGAAAACTTCACATTTATTCTTTCTTGTCGTGTAGTTTAGTTTCTCAATACTAATCGAATGTGCAATATTTGAGGCTTGGGTTGACCATGGAAGTTTGAGATAAGTGTTCGGTCTAACCTTAGCTTGAGGGATTAGGAGTTGAGTCCTATTTGCTATTTTCTTCTTGTTGAGTACGACATATAGGCATAATGACGAGTATATATACGTTGGTATCGAACATGACCGTGAGTCCTAAATTGTTACTTGTTGTATTCTTAAATGATTCTACAACTGCTTTAGTAGGTGAATTCTTGATAATAATTAAAGACTTAGTTTATTTTTGTGGAAGTTACTTATGATTGAGAAATAGTGATAAATGTGATGAATAGGAGTTGAATTAAGATTGGTTATAGCAGATTCTCCCTTGTCGGGACGTATATGTACTTGTAATGTTGAATTTCCTTGCCAGGATAGTGTAGTCTATTGTTGATCCCCTGCTAGGACTGTTATTATGATCACCGTTGATATTATATATATGGATCGGGTTGCGCGCCATAATATTATTATTATATATATATATGAATCGGGTTGCATACCGCAACAGATATTATATTGGATCGGGTTGTACACCGCAACAGATATTATATTGGATCGGGTTGCACACCGCAACAGATATTATATTGGATCAGGTTGCACGCTGCAACATATATTATATTGGATCATGTTGCACGCCGCAACAGATATTATATTGGATCGGGTTGCACGCCACAACAAATATTATATTGGATCGGGTCGCACGCCGCAATAGTAGTATTATTGCGTTGTTGTAGATATTTCCTTCTATATTTTATTAAGTTTGTGTTGGATTTGATATGTTCCCCAAAGCATGTACTTCCTTTTAAATTGCTTATTACCTGTTTATTTTCCGCCATACATTATATAACTGCACAGGTTTATCTGGAATTTGGTCCTAACCTCGTCACTATATTGTCGGGGTTACGCCAGACACTTACCAGCACATGAGTTCGGTTGTGCTGATACTATACTATGTACTATGTGCGGATACCGCGGCAGCACTGGGACAACAGTAGTAGTTCGGGAGCCAGGCTTTAGTCCACCGAGACACCCTTGCAGGTGTCCGCATGCCCGACGTCTCCTCTATCTTTTATTATATTCTATTATATCTTGTATTCGAGATAGACAGTATAGCTTTCTTTCAAACCAATATATGTAGTAATCTTAGTAGTCCGTAATGATGTGACACCAGTTTCTTGGTAAAGGCATATGTGGATTTTTTAAATCATTTGTTTTCATTTTGTCTATGTCTTCCGCTTAAATCTCATATTTCGCTATTATTTAAATATTTATCACTTATTAATATATGTTGTAAAAAGGATTAAAACAAAAGAGTTAAGAATATATAATTTCGTGGCTTGCCAAGATTCTACAAGTAGGCGTCATCACGACTCCCGAGGGTGAAAAATTCGAATCGTGACATAATCGCACCTGCGATTGGTTAGCTATAGGTGCGAGACCGCATAAGTGGTCGAGATCTTGCAGGTACAGCCAAGGGGAAGGAGCCCAGGAATCGCAGATAAAACTCCTTTCCCGCAGAAGCGGCTTTACAGGAGCATTCCCCAGACCGCAGAAGTGGTCCTAGCCAGCCCACCCCAGCTTCGCAGATGCATATGTTTTCTCGAAGAGCGAGACCACTGATGCAGTCCCCTAGTCGCGTATGCCGAAATCGCTGAAGCCAGTCCCTTCATTAATACGAGAATGTATTTTTTTTTACACATTTCCTTCGTTGTTTGGACGATTTGGGAGCTTCCATATAGATAAATTAATTTTATAAAACTTTATAGTAGGGAAAATAATATTGGGGGGTAGAGATAGTGTGAGTAAACCTTGAATTAATCTGAAAAATAAATCATATCTCTTGCTCAATTAGCATTTAAAGATTTGATAATCAAAATGTGTGATGTATGTAGTTTTAGTTCGAACAATTTTAAAGTAATTCTCAAAAGAAAATGATCATGCACATGCAATTTGACAAGATTAGTTATAAAGAAAATCCAATGATGTTGAAAGAGAGTTAAATCAATAATATATGTATAGAATAATATTTTAAGTATAAAGCTACTCAGACATAAATTGAAATCAATGTCAATTATGTTACTTTACGGTGAAACTAATTATACAAATTTATAGTTTGTCTTATATCTCAATTGTTTGGAATCAATTCATATTCTTTTTTGTTTTCGTTATTTATTTTGTAGTTGCTATATATGCTAAAATAGAGTAAAAATTGTATGGGCCGCCCTGTTTGGTCGCCCCCATTAAACCTATACCCATTTTTTCTTAAATTTTTTATTTGTACATACTTTTAAATAACTTTAGCCCCCTTTTTCCTAAGCAAATAAAGCAACCATTTTAGGCCCCCATAGTGGGGGCCATATTTCTTATTACACCTAATAGACTATGTATAATTTTAAAAAAGAGTTCTGTAAATTTAAAAAGTTTGATTTTTCTCTTTAACAAATATAGAGAAGAAGGATTTGCAACTATGATTTCTACCAAAGAAAGTGCACTTGAAATGAATATCAAACCCTAATTTCGTAAGAAATGTGTGATATATAGGAAGTAACAATTTGATACGAATGTTGATAATCAAATCTCAAAATCTTTGAAAAAGTCCTTTAGAGTTGATTACTTTTATACATAATAGACAAGGCTATTTTTTTTTTACTTCAAAATAGATTTAACAATCCAAAGAATATGAAAATATTTTAGTTTTCAATTTGGCAGTAAAAACTAAAAAGATGTTGGAAATTTGAAAAAAATATTGCCTTAATATTGTATGTTACTTAAAGCATAATTATCAATTCGATATTGAAAGTTTAGTTTTATTTTCTGAATTAAAAGTATTAAGAAAAATAGTACAATTAGAACATAATAATTTAATTGATACACTTAATCAAATAAAAAGATTTAGTTCTTTTTCAAATGCTTAAATTGCTTATGAAATAATGTTCATAACTCATGTTACTGTTGTTTCAGCGGAAGATGTTTTCAAAATTAAAATTGATAAAACCTTACTTAAGAACCAATGCCAAAAGAAACGCTAAATTGATTAGCTATATTGTAAATTTAGAAATACTTATTAGGAGTCATTGATTATAAGAAATTTTTTAATAACTTTGTATCTAAGAAAAGAAAAAAAAATAGACTTCAAATAAATAATAAAAACATTAAAATGTTAAGGCCCCTCATAAAATTTGGGTTTAGGCCACAAAATTCACTGGGTCGCCCCTGCTCCCCCTTCTTCTTCTTCTTCTTCTTCTTCTTCTGTTGGTGCTGCTATGGAACTTCAGTTCATGGAATGATTTTCATAAATATGTTTGATTATTTAAAAATAAATTATAAATTATTACTTAAGTTAGTAGACAATAATTTATGAATATTTCCACGTACGTAAGTTAGTAGACAATGATAATTCTGTTCTTTTCATGTTTATTGTTTCCAAAATTTATGATTTAGATATTGTTAGCAATCTGATTAGTTATCTAGTATGTTAGAAAGCTGTGACGACCCGGCCCGTCGTCACGGGAATTACCACCCCGTTATGTTGTAATTACATAATTCATGCTTTTATATCAGTGTTAGAGTCTATCGGGGAAGTTAGGAGTGAATTGAAATGAAAATGAGGCATATAACCTTTTTGAAGGAAACTTGAATAAGGAAAGTCAACCCGGAGTTGACTATGTAGTTAGAGAGCTCGGAACCGGATTCTGATGATTCGACTAGTTCCGGGGGATCATTTATGACTTAGGAGAACAATCGGAATTGAATTCGGAGGTCCGGTGTAGTTTTAGGCTTGAATTGGCGAAGGTTGAATTTTGGCGAAAACCGGATGGTAGGTGATATTTTGATCCGGGGTTCGGAATGGAATTCCGACAATTTCTGTAGCTTCCTTATGTGATTGTGGATGTGTCTGTAAAATTTCAGATCATTCGGACGTCGTTTAGTCGGGTTTTTGATTGATTGTGTAATTCGGAATGTTTTAAGGAATTTAGGCTTGAATTCGATGTGAATTATGGGTTTTGATGTTATTAGACGTGTTTTGAGGATTGGAACAAGTTCGAATAAGGTATTAAGATGTGTTGGTGTGTTTGGATGAGGTCCCGGGGGCCTCGGGGTGTTTTCGGATGGTAGATCGGGAGAAAAACATGGAAATTGCAGGTTTGAAGAGTTCTGGTTCTGTTGTTTTCGCTCCTGCGGAAATGGGGGCGCAGGAGCGAGCCCGCAGGAGCGGAAAACGAGCGCAGAAGCGCTGGGGTTCGCTGAGGCGGATCCTGGTCCGCATGGGCGGCACCGCAGGTGCGGAAGGAAAGACCGCAGAAGCGGTCCGGGCTCGTTAGGGGAGAATCCGCAGAAGCGGAAAACTTGTCGCCTAAGCGAGTCCGCAGGAGCGGACTCTGATGCGCAGAAGCGGTAAGGCTCGCAGGAGCGGAAGGGGGTTTCGCAGGAGCGGTCTCGCAGGAGCGAGACCTGGGCCGCAGAAGCGAAGCTGGGCGGCTAGGAGTATTTTCGCAGAAGCGACCATTTGGTCGCAGAGGCGGATTTTGGTCCGCAGAAGCGGAAATCGCGCCTGTGTTAAAAATAACAGAAGGGTTAAAATTTCATAAGTTGCAAAACATTTGGGGCTCGGTTCTTGAAGGCGAATTGGGCGAGTTATTGCTGGGAGAACATCGGGTTATCGTTGGAGGTAAGTTTTGTGGCTTAATTACATCATTTTAACATGAAATCCTTGGTTAAATCCCTGTAAATGGAAGATTAAAGGTGGGTTTGAGCCCTAGGCCTAAATTAAAGAAAAACACCGATTTGAGTGGGCAAATGGAGTCCGATTTTGGTAAATTTTATATGCCTAGACTCGTATCGAGACGAGGATTCCGAATATGTGATTTTTGTAATTTTTCGACAAGTGTACCAAAAGTCGGGTTTTGACAACTTGTGGGTTTTGATATAAATTGGGTTATTTCGAATGAATTTCGTGAAATTAGCGTATATTGATGCATTCTCTATGATTTTGAGCAGATTTGGCACCCGAGGAGGTTGATTTGCGAGGCAAGCGCAAGGCGGATTGAAGCTTCTACCGGTTCGAGGTGAGTGGTAGTAGTAAATAATGTACCGAGGGTTTGAAACCCCGTACTAGCACTTCGCAGTGCTATATTGAGATGAGACACACGTTCTATGACGGGCGTGGTGACATTGTGATTGGGGGTTCGGAATTGGTCCTTCCCGGCTAATAGAATATTGTGTTTAATGACTGTTACTGATATTACAACTGTACAATAGGGCTAAAAGCCATGTTTGGGGCCTTGTGCCGATCTGTAGAGCATTAGGGAACCTATAAAGCTAGGTGACCCTTATATCATGTTGGAAACATACACTCAGCCGTAGCTCTAGCCGTATAGCATAATATGAGCCCGTACTAGATATGTACATTGAGAGAGATTATCAAGGGTGGAATTCCCTGTTCTAGCTGAGTGGGCCTGAAAGGCCAAGTCTATATTGACTGAGACAGGGTCCAGGACCCACTGTGATATATTATATTGGGCCTGAGAGGCCAAGCACATAGTGACTGGGAAAGGGTCAAGGACCCATTATGAGGTATTATATATATATACCTATATTGGATCGGGCCGCACGCCGCAGCAGTATATATATTGGATCGGACTGCACGCCGCAGTAATATACATGTAATATACATGTGGGACGGACTGCACGCCGCAGTATTATTGCGCTTGGGCTGTAGGAGCCCCTTCGGAGTCTGAGTCTGCACACATTCTCAGTGAGCACTGGTGTATATCATGGGACCGGGCTGCGCGCCGCAGCAGTATAAATATATATACATATAAATAGTGGATCGGACTGCACGTCGCAGTAATACATGTGTGGATCGGACTGCACGCCGCAGTATGATAGTGCTTGGGCC
The DNA here is from genome assembly GCA_032618575.1 of Nicotiana noctiflora. NCBI lineage: Eukaryota > Viridiplantae > Streptophyta > Magnoliopsida > Solanales > Solanaceae > Nicotiana > Nicotiana noctiflora. The sequence goes on along the minus strand of JASVEL010010485.1, from coordinate 146,394 downwards.
TAGGGAGCCCCTCCGAAGTCTGTATACACCCCCAGTGAGCGCCGTCGACGTTAAATGGAGCGGGCTGCGCGCCGCAGCGGTATATGTATTGGAACGGGCTACACGCCGCAGCATTATACTTAATTATATCCTACTATCTACTTAAATATTTATACATTATAGACATAGGTATGTGTCTTTATATGTTGAGATGGCCGTACACCGTAGGGGTACGAGTGAGGGTTGGATCAGCGTAAAAATCTTGAAGAGATAAACGTAGATTGGAGATTAGAGTACTACTATAGTGATGACGTACCTGTGAGGGTTGCCTTAGAACTGCTAAGTGATAGCACATGATTTCTTACCTTCAGTTATTATTTATTATTGTTACTCACTGAGTTGAAATATACTCACCCCACTCCCCTGCACTTTCTGTGCAGATCCACAGGTGCCCGAGAGCAGTTGAGACATTGTAGTTGCTGATCCTTGTCTACTATTGCGGAGATTACGAGGTAGCTGCCAGCGTCCGCAGAGCTTGTTTTCTCCTTCTTTATCATCTTGTTGATTTCCTACTTGCCTAGACTTGATTGTATTAGGATGCTATCCTGTAGAGGCTCAGTCTCGTGACACCACGATATGTTTGGGACCGTATTTTGTATGTTTTACGTTTCGGTTATCACCTGATATGATCATTTACTGTTTAAGTTTAATTTGATTAATAATTGGCTGGGTTAAGGGATAATATGGTCGGGCTTGCCTAGCATTGTGTTGGGCGCCATCACGACCAGGGTTTGGGTCGTGACAAAAGCTTTTTCTAAAACTTCAGCTTATCATTGAAGTTTTTACAAATGAACTAAATAACTTCAGCATTCTCTGCTAAAGTTTTTGGAAAAGCTTATCCAGGACAAAAAACTTCAGCTGTTAGTGCTAAAGTTTTTACAAACGAAATAAATAACTTTAGCAACTTCTATTGAAGTTTTTGAAAAAAGCTTATCGAGGACAAAAAACTTCAGCTTATTTAGTGTCGAAGTTTTATAAATGAACTAAATAACTTCATCATCTTCTGCTGAAGTTTTTGAAAAATCTTAATAACAAAACTAATGAAACCAGGATAAACTTTTTAAGCTTATTTAGTGCAATTTCAAACAAAAACTTCTGCAAAAAGAGAGCAAAACTTCAACTATTATGCTTAAGTTCAGCAATTACAAACAAAAACTTTAGCAATTTCTGTAAAGATAATAAAAGAATATATTTTTCGTAATTTAAATTAAAGTATCAATAAATATTTTTTTAATTATTACTCACTATAGTATTATTTAATTGAATCATATTATACATTTATTTGTTTGTATCACTGATTATATGTCACGACCCAAATCCCGATCCGGTCGTGATGGCGTATCTCGTGAAGACAGGTGTAACGACCCGGCCTGTCGTTACGGGAATTACCACCCCGTTACCTTGCATTTACATATCTTATGCTTTTAAATCAGTATTAGAATATATCGGGTGAGTTAGGAGTGATTTGGATTGAAAATGAAGCAAATAGCTTGTTTGAAGGAAGCTTGAATGTGAGAAGTCAACCTAGAGTTGACTATTGAGTTAGAGTGCTCGGAACCGGATTCTGATGATTCGACTAGTTCCGGGGGATCATTTATGACTTAGGAGAACAATCGGAATTGAATTCGGAGGTCCGGTGTAGTTCTAGGCTTGAATTGGCGAATGTTGATTTTTGGCGAAAACCGGATGGTAGGTGATATTTTGATTCGAGGGTTGGAATGGAATTCCGACAATTTCTGTAGCTTCGTTATGTGATTTTGGATATGTCCGCAAATTTTCAGGTCATTCGGACATCGTTTGATCGGGTTTTGGATTGAATGTTAGTTTTGAAAGTTTTGAAGAAACTTAGGCTTGAATTCGTGTGTAAATGGCGATTTTGATGTTTAGTATGGTGTTTTTATGATTGGAACAAGTTTGTATCGTGTTTTGGGGTATGTTGGTGCTTTTCGTTAGGGTCCCGGGGGTCTCGGGATGAATCCGGGGATCCAAACGGACCATTCTTGGCCAAAGAAAAGAGCTGGTTTGCTGTCATAAGTGCAGCAGAAATTTACTCTCTGCGATCGCACTAGTGAGCATGCGATCGCGTAGAGTAATGGTGAGGGGGGAGAATTTTACCCTTCGCAATCGCAGAGCACGGGACGCGATCGCATAAGGTCAAGAGCGGAAGCAACGCGATCGCAGTGGGGCACAAACGCGATCGCGTAGAGTCATCAGTTGCCCATCGCGATCGCATGAGGGTCTACACGATCGCGTAGAAGGAAAAATGCAGTCAGGGATTTTTTGTGATACGCGATCACAGGAAGAGAGACGCGATCGCGTGAAGCCGGATGTTTGAACATCGCGATCGCGTGAGGCGAGTCACGATCGCGTGAGGCCGGATTTTTGAACATCGCGATCGCGTGAGGCGAGTCGCGATCGCGTAGAGCAAACTGCTCTGGCAGTGAATTAAATCACAGAACAGAGGGGTTACGGGTTCATTAACCCAAAACACAATTTTGAGCCCTAGAGAGAAGAAAACTCGAGGAAATCACTGAGAAGTCATCGGGTATTCGTCGGAGGTAAGAATCTTGACTCAAAAACATCATTTTATGGTAGAATTAACATCAATCTTCATGAAATTGGGTTGAAATCTTGAAGAAATGTGGCCTAGATAGTGAAAACGGGATTTTGAGTTTTGGGAGGCCATTTGAACTCCGATTTTGATAAATTTTATATGCACGGACTCGTGGCGAGATGAGGGTCGCGTTGGTTCTAATTTCGGAATTTTCCGAGCAGTGGGCCCGGGGTCGGGTTTTGCCAACTTAGTGTATTTATGTGAATTTCATGTAAATTGAAATGGGTTATGGTTCTTTGACCCGTATTTGCTATAATTATTGTGATTTGACTAGATTCTACGCACGAGGGAGCTAAATTCAAAGGAAAAGGCATCGCGGACGAGTCTACGACCGGCTAGAGGTGAGTAGTTTGTGTATATGGTAGCCTGAGGGTTCGAAACCCCGGCTTAGCACATTGTGACGCTAGTAGGGCGTGGCTCTCATACCGTGGCAGGTGCGGGATTGATTGTGACTAGGGATTGAGACTTGGTCCATCCCGGAAAGGAATAATATGTTATTAGTGTTGGAAATACACTATATTTAATATAATTGTGGGCTGTAAGCCTTGTTCGGGGCCTTGTGCCGATCTGTAGCGTCCTTAGAGGACAATATTTATGTGATAGATATAATTGCTTAAATCACTGATCTCAGTCATGGAAATTGAAATCACCTTTTTGAAATGCTAAGTCACCGGCTTTTGCAAATTTAATAAAGTTAAAGTATTTTTCATAAATTATGAACTGGAAACTGGAATTAAGAAAAATGAACTGTTTGTGACTTATTTGCTTATTATGGACTGAGCATGGATCGGGCTGCACGCCGCAGTGGTTGATATGAGGATCGGGCTGCACGCCGCATCAGTATTTCGCTTGGGCTGTAGGAGCCCCTCCGGAGTCTGTACACACCCCTAGTGAGCGCCGTCGACGTTAAATTGGATCGGGCTACACGTCGTAGCGGTTATGTGCATTGCATTGCATCTTTATTTGTTAAATTACTCTGTGGTAGCTGAATTGTACTGTTGATGCTAGTTCGTAGGAGATTCGGACTGTAGTGCAGCTTCATATTGTGGTATTTTGTGGATTTCTTACCTTCAGCTGCTTTTATATATTTATTACTCACTGAGTACTTAGTACTCACCCCTACTCCCCGCACCTTTTGTGTGCGGACTCGGGTACTCAGGAGCAGAGACAAGCATTTCCAGCGTTTGCGGTGTCATATCGAGTTGCTGAGGTAGCTGCCTGCGTTCGCAGAACCTAGCTTCTCCTCTCTTTTCCAGTTGTTATTTTGTATTTTATATTCAGACTTGAGTATTTCTATACAGTACTCTCTATTCCTGTTGGGTTTTGTTAGAGGCTCTAGACTTGTGACTCCGGATCTTTGGGAGTGTCAGTATTTTGTTCTTTATTATTATTATTAGAGTTCTTAAACTCATATATTATTCTTGGGTTGTCCATTTGGGACTGGTATTCGATGTAATCAGAAATGGTTGGTCTGGCTGGCCTAGCTTGATTGTTGGGCGCCATCACGACCGGATTTGGGTCGTGACAAGTTGGTATCAGAGCCTAGGTTATTGGGACTCGCGAGTCATGAGCCGGTTTAGTAGGCTTTCGCGGATCGGTACGTAGACGTCCGTATCTATCCTCGGAGGGCTACAGAAACTTTAGGAAAAACCTCATTTTCTTGGATTCATATCGGGCGATTTGTGTTGCCATGAAACTAAAATTTTCCATGTTCCATTCTCTCGCAGATGGCGAGAACACGAGCTAACGGACGTGGCGAACGACCATCATTGGCACCCAGAGGCCGTGGTCGTGGTAGAGGTAGGGCAGCAGTACCAGCACCTGCTGACCCACCAGCTGACCAGACTCAGGGTCAGATTCCTGCGCCAGTGGCCCAGACTTAGGAGCAGATTCCAGCGGTAGACGCTCCGGCAACTCAGGTTGAGGCACCGGCAGTGCCCATTGTCATACCAGGTCTTCAGGAGACCTTGGCTCAGATCTTATTAGTGTGCACAGGCTTGGCACAGGTAGTTGCAGCTACTGCTGCAATATCTTCTTCACATGCAGGGGGAGGAAATCAGACCCCCGTGGCTCACACACCCGAGCCGGTCCAGCCAGTTGCGCCCGTTGCACCAGCTCCTGCTTATATGGTTCCAACTATGCCCGACGATGAGCAGCGTCGTTTGGAGAGATTTGAGAGGCTACAGCCTCCGACATTCAGTGGTGCTGAGGGCGAGGACGCCCAGGGTTTTCTTGACAGATGTTAGCGCATGCTTCGCACCGCGGGTATTCTAGAGTCCAGCGGTGTTTCATTCACCACTTTTCAGTTCACGGGTGCAGCATTTCGGTGGTGGGAGGATTTCGAGAGGCGTAGGCCCGCTGGGGCAGCGCCTCTCACTTGGCAGCAGTTCTCCATAGTATTCTTGGAAAAGCACGTGCCTCAGTCTCAGAGAGAGGAGCTGCGACGTCAGTTCGAGTGGTTGAAGCATGGAGATATGACGGTTAATCAGTATGAGATGAGATTCACACCCGTCATGCCATATGGATGGTTCCTACAGACAGGGAGAGGATTCGGAGATTTATTGATGGTCTTATTTATCCCATCCGCATATTGATGACCAGGGAGAGAGTTTCGACGGTTACCTTTGAGGAGGTGGTTGATGCTGCCCGTCACATTGAGACAGATCGCCGCAGAGAGCGGGAGGAGAGAGAGGCTAAGCGGCCTCGTGGTTCTGGCAGCTTCGGTGGTGCTCCATCTAGGGGCCAACCCCAGTATAACAGGGGTCGTTCTTTCAGGTCTCATAAGTCTGGACGTGCAGAGTCTAGTGGGGTTTCATCAGATCGTGGTGGTCAGGGCCATCAGGGTTATCAGGGTCAGCAGAGCTGTCAGCAGAGTCAGCCTGCACTGAGTGCTCTTCCAGCTCAAAGCTCTGCTCCTACTTCCTCAGCACAGGGTTCGTCTGTAGCGAGGGGTCCTCAGCAGCCCCTTCTTCCATCTTCAGGCCGTTGTTTTGAGTGCGGTGATTTAGGCCATATCAGGAGAGAGTGTCCTCAGTGGCTTCGTAAGCGGTCTCAGTAGAGGGATCAACCTTCGTCTTCTACTCCTGTTTCTTCAGCGCCAGCACAGTCAGCTAGGACTGGTGGCCAGGTATCCAGAGGTCGCCCTAGGGGTGAGGATCGTACTGGTGGAGGCCAGGCTCGTTTCTATGCTCTTCCGGACAGGAAGGATGCTAGTGCTTCAGATGCGGTCATTTCAGGTATTATCTCAGTCTGCCACAGGGATGCTTCCGTCTTATTTGATCCCGGATCCACCTATTCTTATGTCTCTACTTATTTTGCACATCATTTGGGTATGACCCGTGGTATTCTTGCTTTGCCCGTGTATGTGTCTACCCAGTGGGGGATACTGTTATTGTGGATCAGGTATATCGATCCTGTATTATTACTATTGGGGGTCTGGAGACCCGAGTTGATTTATTACTACTGGGCATGGTAGATTTCGATGTAATTCTAGGCATGGATTGGCTATCTCCTTACCATGCAATTCTGGACTGTCATGCCAAGACAGTCACACTAGCTATTCCAGGTAATCCGAGGATCGAGTGGCGTGGCTTGACTGATTATGTGTCCGACAGGGTGATTTCTTATATAAAGGCCCAACGAATAATTGGCAAGGGTTGTTTATCTTATTTGGCCTTCATTAGAAATGTTGAGGTTGAGACACCCAGTCTTGATTCGGTCCCCATTGTGAGGGAGTTTCCGGATGTATTTCCAGCAGACCTGCCGGGCATGCCACCCGACAGAGATATTGATTTTGGTATTGACTTGGTGTCGGGCACTCAGCCCATTTCTATTCCTCCCTATCGCATGGCACCAGCAGAGTTAAAAGAATTGAAAGAACAGCTTCAGGAACTCTTAGATAAGGGTTTCATTCGTTCGAGTGTGTCACCTTGGGGTGCACCGGTGTTGTTCGTGAAGAAGAAAGATGGCACAATGAGAATGTGCATTGATTACAGGCAGCTGAACAAGGTAACAGTGAAGAATAAGTACCCATTGCCTCGTATTGAGGACCTATTTGATCAGCTCCAGGGAGCTAGTGTATTTTCTAAGATTTATCTTCGATCGGGCTATCATCAGTTGAAGATCAGGGACTCGGATATTATGAAGACAGCGTTCAAGACACGATATGGGCACTACGAGTTCCTGGTGATGTCTTTCGGGCTGACTAATGCCCTAGCTGCATTCATGTACTTGATGAATAGTTTATTTCGGCCGTACCTTGATTCTTTTGTGATTGTGTTTATTGATGATATTCTGGTGTATTCACACAGCCAGGAGGAGCATGCACAACATTTGAGGGTGGTATTGCAGAGGTTGAAAGAAGAGAAGCTCTATGCGAAATTCACTAAGTGTGAGTTCTGGCTTGATACTGTGGGTTTTCTGGGACATGTAGTGTCCAGTGATGGTATTAGGGTTGATCCAAAGAAGGTCGAGGCAGTGCAGAATTGGCCCAGACCTTCCTCAGCTACAGAGATTCGGAGTTTTCTCGGCTTAGCAGGCTATTATCGCCGGTTTGTTCAGGGTTTCTCATCTATTGCTTCACCGTTGACTAAGATGACACAGAAGAATGCTCCATTTGTGTGGTCTGATAAATGTGAGGAGAGCTTCCAAAAGCTCAAAGAGGCTTTGACCACAGCTCCAGTACTTGTGTTACCATCAGCCTCAGGGTCATATACGGTGTATTGTGATGCTTCTAGAGTTGGACTCGGTTGTGTGTTGATGCAGGAGGGTAGAGTTATTGCATATGCTTCTCGTCGGCTAAAGCCCCACGAGAAGAACTACCCTGTTCATGATTTGGAGTTAGCTGCTATTGTTCATGCCTTGAAGATTTGGAGGCACTACCTATATGGTGTATCTTGTGATGTATATACAGACCACCGCAGCCTTCAGCATTTGTTTAAGCAGAAAGATCTAAATTTGAGGCAGCGGAGATGGCTTGAGTTGCTTAGAGACTATGATATTACTATCTTGTACCATCCCGGGAAAGCCAATGTAGTGGCTGATGCATTGAGCCGGAAGGCTATTAGTATGGGCGGTTTGGCGTATATTCCAGTTGGGGAGAGACCCCTAGCAGTTGATGTTCAGGCGTTAGCTAATCAGATGGTAAGGCTGGATATTTCTGAGCCCAGTCGGGTGATGGCTTGTGTAATGGCTCGTTCTTCTTTATATGATCGTATCCGAGAGCGCCAGTATGATGATCCACACTTACTTGTCCTTAAGGACAGAGTTCAACATGATGATGCCAGAGATGTCACTATTGATAGTGATGGTGTATTGCGGATGCAGGGCCGGATATGCGTGCCCAATGTTGATGGCCTTCGTGAATTGATATTGGAGGAGGCCCATAGCTCGCGGTATTCTATTCATCCAGGAGCCGCGAAGATGTATCAGGATTTGAAGCAGCATTACTGGTGGAGAAAGATGAAGAAAGATATTGTGAGCCATGTGGCTCGATGTCTAAACTGTCAGCAGGTCAAGTATGAGCATCAGAGACCTGGTGGTGTATTCCAGCGTATTGATATTCCTGAGTGGAAGTGGGAAAGGATTACTATGGACTTTGTTAGTGGACTCCCTCGGTCAGCGAGGAAGTTTGATTCAGTCTGGGTGGTGGTGGATAGGTTGACCAAGTCAGCTCACTTCATCCCAGTGTGTACTACTTATTCCTCGGAGCGGTTGGCAGAGATATTCATCCGTGAGATAGTGAGATTGCATGGAGTTCCCATTTCTATTATATCAGACAGAGGTACCCAGTTCACTTCTCAGTTCTGGAGGACATTTCAGCGAGAGTTGGGTTCACAGGTAGAGCTGAGCACAGCATTTCATCCACAAACGGATGGACAGTCTGAGCGTACTATTTAGATATTGGAGGACATGCTGCGTGCTCATGTCATTGATTTCGGTGGTTCATGGGCTGATTATTTACCTCTTGCGGAGTTTGCTTATAATAATAGCTATCAGTCCAGCATTCAGATGGCACCGTATGAAGCTTTATATGGGAGGCGGTGTAGGTCTCCAGTTGGTTGGTTCGAGCCCGGCGAGGCTAGGTTGTTGGGGACAGAGTTAGTCCAAGATGCCTTAGACAAGGTGAAGGTGATTCAGGAGAGACTTCGCACAGCTCAGTCGCGTCGGAAGAGTTATGCGGACCGGAAGGTCCGAGATGTGTCTTATTCAGTAGGTGAGAAGGTGTTGCTGAAGGTTTCGCCTATGAAGGGTGTTATGAGGTTTGGAAAGAAAGGGAAGTTGAGCCCAAGGTTTATTGGACCTTTTGAGGTGCTTAGGAAAGTTGGGGAGGTGGCCTATATGCTTGCCTTGCCACCCAGTTTGTCGGGAGTTCACCCGGTGTTCCATGTATCTATGCTCCGGAAGTATGTCGGAGACCCGTCTCATGTGTTAGATTTCAGCACGATACAGCTAGATGAGGATTTGACTTATGATGTGGAACCAGTAGCCATTTTGGGTCGACAGGTTCGTAAGCTGAGATCCAAGGACATAGCTTCAGTGAAAGTGCAGTGGAGAGGTCGTCCCATGGAGGAAGCAACTTGGGAGACCGAGCAGGAGATGCGGAGCAGATATCCTCACTTGTTTGATGCTCCAGGTATATTTCTTAACCCGCTCGCGGACGAGCATTTGTTTAAGTTGGGGAGAATGTAACGACCCGGCCTGTCGTTATGGTAATTACCACCCCGTTACCTTGGATTTACATATCTTATGCTTTTAAATCAGTATTAGAATATATCGGGTGAGTTAGGAGTGATTTGGATTGAAAATGAAGCAAATAGCTTGTTTGAAGGAAGCTTGAATGTGAGAAGTCAACCTAGAGTTGACTATTGAGTTAGAGTGCTCGGAACCGGATTCTGATGATTCGACTAGTTCCGGGGATCATTTATGACTTAGGAGAACAATCGGAATTGAATTCGGAGGTCCGGTGTAGTTCTAGGCTTGAATTGGCGAATGTTGATTTTTGGCGAAAACCGGATGGTAGGTGATATTTTGATCCGGGGGTCGGAATGGAATTCCGACAATTTTTGTAGCTTCGTTATGTGATTTTGGATATGTTTGCAAATTTTCAGGTCATTCGGACATCGTTTGATCGGGTTTTGGATTGAATGTTAGTTTTGAAAGTTTTGAAGAAACTTAGGCTTGAATTCGTGTGTAAATGGCGATTTTGATGTTTAGTATGGTGTTTTTATGATTGGAACAAGTTCGTATCGTGTTTTGGGGTATGTTGGTGGTTTTCGTTGGGGTCCCGGGGGTCTCGGGATGAATCCGGGGGTCCAAACGGACCATTCTTGGCCAAAGAAAAGAGCTGGTTTGCTGTCATAAGTGCAGCAGAAATCTACTCTCTGCGATCGCACTAGTGAGCATGCGATCGCGTAGAGTAATGGTGAGGGGGAGAATTTTACCCTTCGCGATCGCAGAGAAACGGACGCGATCGCGTAAGGTCAAGAGCAGAAGCAACGCGATCGCAGGGGCATGGACGCGATCGCGTCGAGTAATCAGTTGCCCATCACAATCGCATGAGGGTCTACGCGATCGCGTAGAAGGAAAAATACAGTCTGGGATTTTTGTGATACGCGATCGCAGGAAGAGAGACGCGATCGCGTGAGTCCGGATTTTTGAACATCGCGATCGCGTGAGGCGAGTCGCGAACGCGTAGGTATAAATGTTCTCGCAATGAATTTATATCACAGAACAGAGGGGTCGCGGGTTTATACCCCAAAAACACAATTTTGAGCCCTAGAGAGAAGAAAACTCGAGGAAATCACTGAGAAATCATCGAGTATTCGTCGGAGGTAAGATTCTTGACTCAAAAACATCATTTTATGGTAGAATTAACATCAATCTTCATGAAATTGGGTTGAAATCTTGAAGAAATGTGGCCTAGATAGTGAAAACGGGATTTTGAGTTTTGGGAGGCCATTTGAACTCCGATTTCGATAAATTTTATATGCACGGACTCGTGGCGAGATGAGGGTCGCGTTGGTTCTAATTTCGGAATTTCCCGAGCAGTGGGCCCGGGGTCGGGTTTTACCAACTTAGTGTATTTATGTGAATTTCATGTAAATTGAAATGGGTTATGGTTCTTTGACCCGTATTTGATATAATTATTGTGATTTGACTAGATTCTATGCACGAGGGAGCTAAATTCAAAGGAAAAGGCATCGCGGACGAGTCTACGACCGGCTAGAGGTGAGTAGTTTGTGTATATGGTAGCGTGAGGGTTCGAAACCCCGGCTTAGCACATTGTGACGCTAGTAGGGCGTGGCTCGCACACCGTGGCAGGTGCGGGATTGATTGTGACTAGGGATTGAAACTTGGTCCATCCCGAAAAGGAATAATATGTTATTAGTGTTGGAAATACACTGTATTTAATATAATTGTGGGTTGTAAGCCTTGTTTGGGGCCTTGTGCCGATCTGTAGCGTCCTCAGCGGACAACATTTATGTGATAGCTATAATTGCTTAAATCACTAATCTCAATCCTAGAAATTGAAATCACCTTTTTGAAATGCTAAGTCACCGGCTTTTGCAAATTTAATAAAGTTAAAGTATTTTACATAAATTATGAACTGGAAACTGGAATTAAGAAAAATGAACTGTTTGTGACTTATTTTCTTATTATGGACTGAGCATGGATCGGGCTGCACACCGCAGTGGTTGATATGAGGATCGGGCTGCACGCCGCAGCAGTATTGCGCTTGGGCTGTAGGAGCCCCTCCGGAGTCTGTACACACCCCCGGTGAGCGCCGTCGACGTTAAATTGGATCGGGCTACACGCCGTAGCGGTTATGTGCATTGCATTGCATCTTTATTTGTTGAATTACTCTGTGGTAGCTGAATTGTACTGTTGATGCTAGTTCGTAAGAGATTCGGACTGTAGTGTAGCTTCATATTGTGGTATTTTGTGGATTTCTTACTTTCAGCTGCTTTTATATATTTATTACTCACTGAGTACTTAGTACTCACCCATACTCCCTACACCTTTTGTGAGCAGACTCAGGTACTCAGGAGCAGTAGACAGGCATTTCCATCGTTTGCAGTGTCATATCGAGTTGCTGAGGTAGCTGCCCGCGTTCGCAGAACCTAGCTTCTCCTCTCCTTTCCAGTTGTTATTTTGTATTTTGTATTCGGACTTGAGTATTTCTATACAGTACTCTCTATTCCTGTTGGGTTTTGTTAGAGGCTCTAGACTTGTGACTCCGGATCTTTGGGAGTGTCGGTATTTTGTTCATTATTATTATTATTGGAGTTCTTAAACTCATATATTCTTCTTGGGTTGTCCATTTGGGACTGGTATTCGATGAAATCAGAAATGGTTGGTCTGGCTGGCCTAGCTTGATTGTTGGGCGCCATCACGACGGGATTTGGGTCGTGACAACAAGGCCAGTCAACCAACCCAAATTGCCTTTTTCGAAATTAGATAAATATGAGTAAACAGTTTTAAAGATCATTCGATAGCATTACTTAGCGGAAGTACAAGCCAATCACATCCAAACCGGGGTATCACAAGTCACAAGCATCTATAAGAGTGCGATTACATTTACCAAGTCTAGAAATACACCGAATAGGAATAATGAACAACATAGGAAGAAACGGTATTGTGAACACTGGCAGTCACCTCACTAAACTCCTATAACTCTACCTCCAAATGGCCAATACCCGCTACCGGGTGAATAAATACCCGCATTTGTATATGAGGTACAAGGAGTAAAGTAAGTGCTCCAATTTAGTGAGATATAAAGGTAAATAATGACTGAGTGGTAAGAAATTACGTAAATCAACCAACATGTTGTGTAGAAGTAGTGTACAATCCTTTGAGAATACAGTGAAACTGTGAAATCTTTAGAAAATCTATTGGCTCAGTTTAAACCTCTTTTGAAAATGATCGTTTCAATAGTTACAAATAATTTCAAAAATAGTTAGTGCCGATACACACAGAAAATCTGCCTCTTGGGCACAAATACCGAAGTATAACAAGTGAAGGACAAGTAAGTATGCAAAATGAGTACGTAAAAGTTCGCCCCTCAAAAAATATCTCAAAATAGTACCAACCCCTCGGGATACCTGACAATCACTCGTATCATCTGCTCCGGCTACCTCACAATCACTCAGATCAGCTACTCATTCTACCTTACAATCACTCATATCCTCCGCTCGGTCTTAGTATCAATCACTCTGCATAATGGGTACCCGCGCTCGATATGGGTGCGCAGACTCCGGATGGGCCCCTTACGGCCCAAATGCTATATCAAGCCAGCTCGTGGCATTATCACTCGGCACTCGGACTTACATCACTCAAGCCACCTTGTGGAATATAAAGTATCTCAGGTCTACGACCTCATATCACTCAACATATCCTTACATATGTCCCTCGGCCTCACTCAGTCCGAAAATCATCACAAGCCCCTCGGGCATTTGTAAAATAGAAGTTCTTAGTCCAAAATATCATTTAGAAACATCATTCAAGTTTCAAATCTGTATAAAATGGCTGAGTTTATAAAACTATAAATATTAACAGGACTGAATTCAAGTATAATTCAAGACATTAAGGAAATAGTGCTAAAAATTCTCGAATGATTCAAATAATTAGCACGAAGCCCCATATATGGCAATCAGCCCAAATCATGATAATAACAAATAAGTTTCAGTAAAATATGCGGTAAAATCATCAATCGGGATGGAAAAAGTTACACTCCCCAATGGTGCTCGACCCCACGCTTACTATTCGGCATGCAAGTCACCTCAATATAGCACTATAATATGCAAATCCGGTGTTTCAAACCCTCAGGATATCATTTACAAACATTACTTACCTCAAGCTGGCCAAATCTCTAGCTCGCTGTGCTTTTGCATCTCAAATTGGCCTCCTCGCACGTCGAATCTGACCAAAACCATAACGAATACGTCACAATAGTCTAAATGAACATAACCCAATCAGAAAGAATCGAAAAAATAACAAAAATTTTGAAATTGGCAAAACACGAGCCCCGGGCTCACTTCTCGAATTCCAGAAATTTTCACATCAACGGGTACTTTATCTCACCACTAGTCTATACATATCAAGAACTCCCGAATCCGAGCTCAAATAACCTATCAAAATCCAATTTGAAATATTAAAACTCAATCCCTAGTTCTTCCCCCTTTTTGCTAAGTTTTTATGAATTTCTAGGTAAACTCCACAATTAAATCATGTTTATAGATCATAAGACTCACCTCCGATCAATCCCAGTTGAAACAGTCTTCAATTTCCGTCCAAAATCTCTCAAGGATGTTCAACAATGGTGAAAATTAACTTAGCCTCGCGGAACAAATAATGATTTAAAACCCTTATGCCCAGTAATTACCGCTTTTATGGTCACATTATCGCTTATGCAACTCTCGTTTTTGCGGTTTTCTACCGCTTATGTGGAAATTTACTTATGAGCATGATTCACTTCTGCGGAACCGCTTCTATGCTCCAAAAGTTGCATCCGTGACTTCACAAATGCGGTCCCCACTCCGCATCTGCTGTCCTGGCAAGCCTACTATAAAACCGCACCTACAACCTATCTTCCGCACATGCGAGATCGTTTCTGCGGTTCCACTTCCGTAGAAGCGGAAATACCAGAAGCAGCAGGCCTGCAATTTGCACAAGTGCAAAACTCATCCCGATAGCTATCTTGAATCACCCGAGGGCCCCGGAACCTCAACCAAAAGTGCCAACCCATCCTAAAACATTACCCAAACTCGTTCCAATCATCAAAACACATCAAATAATATCGATACCATCAAATTACGTCGGAATAACATGACATTTTGCACACAATCCCAAATCACCTAACGAAGCTACTGCAACCCTCAGAATTCCTTTCTGACCCTCGGATCAAAATCTCACCTATCAATCGGATTTTGCCAAAATACTAACTTCGCCAATTCAAGCCTAATTCTACACCGGGCCTCCAAAATGACTTCTGATCAAGCTCCAAAGTCATAAATTACCCAACGAAGATAACCAAATCATAAAAACTCTAATCCAAGCTTGTATACAAATATGTCAACTCTTGGTCAAACATTTCAAATTCAAAGCTTTCAACTAAGACTCTTCTTTCAAATTCCTTCCAATTTTCCTAAAACCCAAAACCAACGATCTACATTAGTCATAATACATTATGCGGGGAAAATCATGCCCGAGAACTGGTGATGAAAGTGCAAAATCTCAAAACGTCTGGTCGGATCGTTACGTCTTTGTAACGACCCAACCGGTCGTTTTGAGCTACGACGCGTCATTCAGCAGTTTAAGGCCATGAGAAGCTTCATCTCAGGTATATTGACTTGTGTGTATGGCCAGAATTAAAATTCAAGAAGTTTGGAGTCAAATTTAAATGAAAATTCTCATTTCCGGAGCTTAAAATTGAAGAAATGAACTAGGATTGAAATTTTGAGTATACGACCTCGGAATTGGGATCTAAAGGTTCCAACAGGTTCATATGATGATTTCCTACTTGGGCGTATGCCCGGATCGGGTTTTGGATAACCCTGGGAGCGTTTTGGCGCATATTATGGAAGATAGCATTTTAGAAGAAATTGCATCGGTTTGGCTTAAAATGCATTTTAGTGTTATTGATGTCCGTTTGGGATTCCGAGACTGGGAGTAGCTCCGTATGGTTATTCTGGATTTGGGAGTGCGATCGGAAGTGAATTCGGAGGTCCGTAGGTCATTTTGGAGTCGTTTGGCTAAAGATAGAAAATTGAAGGTTTTTGAGAAAATTTGACCGGAAGTGAAAATTTTGATATCGGACTCGAAATGGAAATCTTATGGTTCGGATAGCTTCGTTAGGTGATTTAGGACTTAGGAGTGTGTCCGGAATATTTTTGTGATGATCGGTGTAGAATTAAGCTTGAATTGGCAAAGTTAGTATTTTGGCGAATTCCGGTTGATAGGTGAAATTTTGATCCGACGGTCAGAATGGAATTCCGAAAATTTCTGTAGCTCTGTTATGTCATTTTGGACTTGTATGCAAAATTTGAAGTCAATCGGACTTGATTTGATAGGTTTCGGCATCGGAAATAGAAGTTGGAAACTTCAAAGTTCATCAAGCTTGGATTGGAGGTTAATTCATAATTTTTGCATTGTTTGATGAGATTTGAGGCCTCGAGCGAGTCCATAATGTATTTTGGGACTGGTTGGTGTTTATGGTCGGGGTCTCGGGGGTCTCGGATGTGTTTCCGATGCCCAACGGGTCATTTTTGGAAGATTTTTACCGTTTTGAGCATAAATGTAATGATCCAAAGGTGTAATTTTAGTTCTAGAGATCCAAATTTGATTTCGAGACTTTGGGAATTTAAATCATGAATTATAGGACTGATCTAGAAATTTTGGTTTAATTTCATCGAGTCGCGATTGGGTTTTTGACGCGAAATGTGAGTTAATTATTTAACGAGCAAAAATTGATGTTAGACTGAGCAAATGAGATCCAAATTCAGTTTTATTTGAACCACTGGATCTGTATCGAAATTATGGAGCCATAGGAAAAAGAATCGTCGAATTTCGAGTTCGTATGATGGAGTTAGGACCATTTTGGTGTAAAATGAATGTGCTGCAATTTTTTCAAAAAAGCTGCTGCATTTTATGAATAGTGAACAGTAAGCGCGCGTGAACTGTAACCGCGCGGGGTGAATAGTGAACAGTGTCCCACACGCGTGAACAGTGTCCGCGCATGAACAGTACCGACGAAAATTCTAGGCAGTATATCCGCGATTTTGGGTCATTTTCCTCCATTTATTTTGAGCAACTTGAGAGCTTTTGGACAGAAATTGACGGGGAATCACTGGGATATCATCGGGAAATCATCGGGGGTAAGTTTCTTGGCCTTAATTTGTTAGTTTATCATGAAATCCATGATTATTTCACTGTTAATGGAGGATTAATGGAGGGTTTTAGCCATAGGCCTAAATTATAGAAAATCATTGATTTGAATGGGCAAACGGAGTCCGATTTTGATAAATTTTATATGCACGGACTCGTGTTGAGATAAGGAACCCGAATATATAACTTTCGTAATTTTTCGAGAAACGTACCAAAAGTCGGGTTTTGGCAACTTGTGGGTTTTGGTGTATTTTGAATTGTTTCGATTGGGTAATGCCCAATTGGCCTATTTTAATGTAATTCTATTGATTTTTATCAGATACTACACTTGTGGAGGTCGATATTCGTGTCAAGAGAGTTGTCTCTTAGTGGTTTTGTACCGGAGTCGAGGTAAGTGGCTTGTCTAACCTCGTGTGGGAGAATATCACCCCTAGGATATTTTGTAATAATTTAAATGCCTTGTACGCGAGGTGACGGGCGTGTACATGCGCTAGTTGTTGTAACACACACTTTACTTGAATCGTCAAATTCGTGATATTCCCGTCCTTAGTTGATTAATTTATGATATTTACCTGGCATTCGTTAGGGAAACATGATTAGATAAGATTTATCTGTCTAATTACCAAATTGTCTTACTTGAACTTCTTGATAATTGTTGGCACTAGTTTTCGGTAAAGTTGTAGTTAAACATATTACGTTTTCTCTGTGCGTTTTCTTTATTTGTTGTGTTGGTGGACTGCGGGTTCAATTCCCGGAGATCCAAGGGCTGCGGGTTCGATTCCCGGAGACCCGGAGTTTATTGATATATTATTGAGATATGGACTGCGGGTTCGATTTCCGGAGATCCTGAGTTATTGGTAGGGACTGCGGGTTCGATTCCCGGAGATCCTGAGTTATTAGTAGGGACTGCGGGTTTGATTTTCGGAGATCCTGAGTTATTGGTAGGGACTGCGGGTTCGATTCCCGGAGATCCTGAGTTATATATAGGGACTGTGGGTTCGATTCCCGGAGATCCTGAGTTATTGATATATTATTGAGACATGGGCTGCGGGTTCGATTCCCGGAGACCCAGGGGTACTGTTGATGGGACTGTGGGTTCAATTCCCACAGGTCCTGGACTTGTTAATTGAGTTTGTTACTTGTTGTAGCTTAATTGTACACTGTTGTAGTAATCATTTTTATTGTTGTTATTTCGGAATTATTATCATTTAAACCGCTTATTATTGTTATTATCATTTTGTAATTGTTTTCCCTCGGTAGGGCCCTGACCTTCCTCATCACTACTCCATCGAGGTTAGGCTTGGCACTTACTGAGTACCGCTGTGGTGTACTCATGCTACTCTTCTACACACTTTTATTGTGCAGATCCAGGTACATCAGGATAGGCCCATACTAGGTGATTCAGCAGTACATTTGGAGACCTCGAGGTATGATCTGCTACATCCGCGGATCCGGAGGCCCTCCTTCAATTCTGATAGTATTAGTAGATATTTTTCTTTCATTTCGTTGTTAGATACTCTTTACACATAGAGCCACAGTTGTATACTCTCTTTTAGTCTGTGTTGCCCGTGGGATTCCGGGTCTTGGTGGTGTTTTATACAGTGTGTTTGATGGGTGTATGTGCCAAGCGGCACGGATTACATTTCCTTTTTATATTATTTTTCCGCTATTTATTATTTAATGTTCATAAACTTGTATATTTCGCAACGTGTTAGGCTTACCTAGTCGTGGGGACTGGGTGCCGTCATAACATGTTCACGATTGGTGAACTAGGGTCGTGATAGTCCTCCCCCACTTAAACACATGTTCGTCCTCGAACGTTCCCAGAGTTGTTCTAAAAGCCAACCAAATGCTGAATAACCTTATCAAGCATATACCTAGGGGCGACCCCATATCACCCTATCGCATATAGGTCTGATGACATAATATAACCAAAATTTCAGAATCTATCATAGTCCATAAACCATAGAATCATATTTTCGTTACCGAAATCGTCCACAAGATCAAAATCTTGCATCTACACTCTGAATAAGCCCGAACCAGCTGTAATAATTCATACCTGCAACCTCGGTGCCATTATGTGATAATCCACCTAACTCTAACACTCGCAAACATAACTTCTATTCATAGCAGCTGCCCACAACAACCTAATACAGATAGAAAACATCTGAGCAACTAAGTTCTATTCCAACACTTCCATATACTGCCAACAATGAAGGAAACATGCAATAAACCATAACCATTTCTTAGATCAACCATTCATGAAGCCATTTCTTCTCTGACAATTGCCATAGCAACTTTCGAGCCGAACCTTGATATTAACCGACTGACATGCAAAAATCGAATCCAATTGTATTCATTAATGGTCCCACCAATCTCCTCTAATCCAACACACCATTCTGGTGACATAACACCTTAATATAGGCCTAAGCAACAACTTGCATAATACGTGCATCAATAAGCAATGGTCCGAACATACTAATATCATGAAAAGTGACACAAACGAAAGAGCTATACCACAAGCTCACCGGAACCATCACACACAATGCTGAGAACCCGTCACACATCATAGAAAAAGAACACAAGAATCTAACCCACAAGATCATACATTCACATATCCAAACCCTACTCCAAATGGAACACCTCAAGTTACTATTCTCGAAATCGACAACGACGTGCAACCTCATATCTGGAACTAAAGCAAATCATCATACCCATGGTGAAGCAAATAACATACACCACACAACCCTGAAAGGACACAACCAATGCGCCATTCACCGAGCAACACCCAATTACTCTTCCCGCTCGACTTCTACTATGAACCCCAATAGAACCGCACCATATGTGCCCATAACCACCAAATCATAATGTCTCGCAACATAGAAAAAAACTAATAGATTTCGCTAGATTACTGATAATCCTAATAACGGTCGAATAAACCTATCCCTCAATAATATAATTCGGGCCAACCAAACCGACTCAAGCTAGAACACACATCCACATTATCTTGCCAATGAACTTCTTACCAAGGAAACCTGAAGTTGTTCCTTTCCACTACTATCACTCCTACCGATGCCATACGACATGGTGCCCAACACTAATTTAATACCGAAATCAACAACCTTGCCCGGTGAAATACCTGGACACATTAAATGCATCTGAAAAGTCCCTCAACACTGGAAATGAATCAATGATAGCAACCCTTGCACTGGCATCCATCATGAAGGCCCAATTAAGAAAACCAATCCTTCCCAACTATCCGCTGGATCTTTGAAATATAACCCACTATACTAGAACATAATCCAACGCACCTCGCTATTCAACCCGTGGCATTTCCGGCGTAGCCCATAATGCAATAGTCCAGAATAACCCAACACCAAGAAAGCCAATCAAATCTCCAACATCATATCCAAAATCTAACATACCAATAAAGGAGATCCACTCGAGCCTCTAAATCCCGATAGCCGCTAAATGGTGCCGATACACACGATCCAGAATCATAATATAGCCTGCACATAAGAACTCCTAGTCTCCAACTCCATATAGCACACGAATCATCGTACCCGATCCCAATTTACCGTCTGAAAGCATATCACACCTTAAATACTTTATCATTCCATGATAGATACTCAAAAGAATTCCTGTGCTACTAAGCAAAATAGAATATCACCAACCGATCTAGCAAGAAAGTGCCGCAATACTACCAAAGTGCCATCAACTTAATCACATTACCTTTTTCCTTACCATATACCGCCGTCAAATCACCTCCAATTAAAAATATCATACCCTTAACTATCTGAGGCTACCCACTGCTTAAGAGTCTTATGGACTCTCCTTCCAGCACTGAACTGCAACTTATCTAGCCAAGAACTTCCGTTCATGCTATCTAGAAGAAAAATCATTACACATCCCATGCCTTTCACATCCATACAAAATGCACCCCTCCAACCATGGTAGAAATCATCCAGAACTTTCCCAAGTTCATTTGCGCAAACTAACTACCAAGACTGAATCCTTCTAACTAGACCATAGCTGTCGGAACCCCAAAGCATTGTTACGAAAATACTTGTACGAACTCATTACCTCAAACACACACAAAGAATTAATCATATCCTTACAATGTTGATCCGATCTATTATCAAGCTACTCCATCTACATAAATTTCTTCTGATTCGTCTTTAACATGATATTTCCCCTCGGTGTAGTACTACAATACCTCAACTCGGGCTTACCACATGAGGCCTAAGAATAAAACCATACTATTTGAAACCCATAAACCGCTGGATATTCCCACAAATATTCCCCGAAACACCATATTCCAGAATACTTACTTTGTAGAACTTCCTGCGAACCTAAATCTTTTTCTTTTACTTTCCGAGACTGATACGTAGAATCCCATAATTAACATAAAAATAGCACAAGTCCTGACATCTTCCAATGAAACTCAGTTTCTAACCACATATACAACTTTATAACACTCAATTGATGTACACAAACTCTTGAACACATTAGAACCATTCTCACAAGTCATTTATTCTTATTCAAACTGCAATTTACCTAACCCAATGAACATAACCACCTGTGACTCATTGGCACTCCGATACCACAAAAGAAATCCTCATCCAAATACAACCAAGCAACTTCCCGATATATGCACTGAGCATTCTTTACCAACAACAACTCTAAAAATTCCATGATTCTCATACCCCATGAAGCATAATATAACCTTTGTTACAATTTTCATTTACTCTAGCCATAGCTAATTCACTCGCACGCCCCAAACTGAAACCAACAAAGCACCTAACCATGCAATCAACTGCTCACATCAGACTCCCCCCACTTGGCTCGAAGCCATAGATCAAGATACACTCAATAACTCATAAGACTTTTACTCTATTGATGCCACTACACCATAGTGAGATTAAACTCAAATCATTTATAAGTTTGTGAAAATACAGATCATCTAGTACTGTGAATACTTTACATATCTCACATTCATCCCCACAACAATTAAGCCCACTTTCTTAAGTGACCTAAAATTTCAAATTTCAACATATACCTTTCTATTACACATGATATCTTCTAACATACACATAAGGATCATACCACTTTAGAACACTCCGCAGGAGATAATCTACCTATTTCGCCTCAATATAATAATTATGTATACCTTCCACCGTCATATACATTACACAATCATTTTATCTTCCTGAGTTTGAACTCATAATGCAACATGCGATTTACTTTACTTCCAACTAGGAGACTTGAAAAGATCCTTCACGCACCCATAACTCGGAGCTACGCATCCCATCACAATGGGAATGTATGATTAATAGTTTACCTATCATCTAGCAGATCTTCCTCGACACTTCCAAGTCATATGGAAACATTACACAGTAGTACCATACTCATCACGAGCTATCCTGCCATCATTCCCAATAATAGGGACAATATCGAACATATACGTTCAAAACACTTACCAAACATATAAATTCAAAACACTTACCAAACATATAAATTCAAAACACTTACTCAAGTCCTCCAGACTGGCCATCAACTCACAGAGGTCACACCTTGCCCCTCGATTGGGGAATCACAAGAAATCAAGGCACATCTGATACTGAGTGCTCATGCGCGCATACGAACGTGTGGAAGGAATTTCAAAAGTTTCCTTTCAAGCTGAAACAAGGACGCACGATAAGAATTCAAGAATGAAATTTTCTGAAAGGTTCTGCAGCCTCTCGAGTATAAATATAGATGTCTCCGTACTGATCCACGAGACTCTACTAAACCTGCTCATGGTGAGACTTAGTAACCTAGGCTGTAATACCAACTTGTCACAATCTAAACACCGATCCGGTCTTGAAGATGCCTCTCCTGAAGACAAAGCCAGCTGACCAACCTAAATTGCCTTTTTTAAAATTAGATAAATATGAGTAAACGGTTTTAAAGATGATTCGATAACATTACTTAGTGGAAGTACAACCCAAACATATCCCAAACCGAGGTGTCACAAGTCACGAGCATCTATAAGAGTGTGATTTCATTTACAAAGTCTAGAAATAAACTGAAGAGGAATAATGAACAACATAGGAGACTTAGTAACCTAGGCTGTAATACCAACTTGTCACAATCCAAACACCGATCCGGTCTTGAAGATGCCTCTCCTGAAGACAAAGCCAGCTGACCAACCTAAATTGCCTTTTTTAAAATTAGATAAATATGAGTAAACGGTTTTAAAGATGATTCGATAACATTACTTAGTGGAAGTACAACCCAAACATATCCCAAACCGAGGTGTCACAAGTCACGAGCATCTATAAGAGTGTGATTTCATTTACAAAGTCTAGAAATAAACTGAAGAGGAATAATTAACAACATAGGAAGAACTGGTGATGCGAACACTAGCAGTCACCTCGCTAAACTCCTACAGCTTTACCTCCAAATAGCCAATACCCGCTATCGGGTGAATAAATACATGTGTTTGCACACGAGGTGCAGAGAGTAAAGTGAGTACTCTAACTCAGTGAGTAATAAAGGTATATAATGACTGAGTGATAAGAAATCACGTAAAGCAACCAACATGTTTTATAGAAGCAGTATACAATCCTTTGAGAAAACAGTGAAACTGTGAAATCTTTAGAAAATCTCTTGGCTCAATTTAAACATCTTTTGAAAATGATCGTTTCAATAGTTGCGAAATAATTTCAAAAGCAGTTAGTGCCAGCGCATAGAAAATCTGCCCCTCGGGCACAAATACCACAGTATAACAAGTGAAAGACAAGTAAGTATGCAAAATGAGCACGTAAAAGTTCGCCCTTTTGGAAATATCTCATAACAGTACTAGCCCCTCGAGCTACCTCACAATCACTCGTATCCGCCCCTCGGGCTACCTCACAATCACTCAAACTAGCCCCTCGGGCTACCTCACAATCACTCATATCAGCCCCTCGGGCTCAGTATCAACCACTCAGAATAATGGGTACCCATGCTCACTGTGGGTGTGCAGACTCCAGAGAGGCACCTTACGACCCAAGTACTATATCAAGCCACCTCGTGGAATTATTACTCGGCACTCGGCCTCACATCACTGAATCCACCTCATTGCATATAAAGTATCTCAGGCCCACGGACTCATATCACTCAATATATCCTCACATATGGCCCTCGGCCTCACTCAGTCCAAAAATCATCACAAGCCCCTCGGGCATTTGTAAAATAGTAGTTCTCAGCCCAAAATATCATTTAGAAATATTTTCAAATTTGTATAAAAATGGTTGAGTTTGTAAAATAATAAATATCAACAGGACTGAATTCAAGTATAAGTCAAGACAGTGAGGAAATAGTGATAATCCCAGAAGGGTTCAAATAATTGGCACGAAGCCCCAAATATGGCAATCAACTCAAATTATGATAATAATACGCGGTAAAATCATCAATCGGGACGGATCAAGTCATAATACCCAACGATTCTCTACCCCACGCTCACTATCCGGCGTGCAAGTCACCTCAATATAGCACTATAATATGCAAATCCGGGGTTTCAAATCCTCAGGATATCATTTACAAACATTACTCACCTCAAGCCGGCCAAATCTCTAGCTCGCTATGCCCTTGCCTCTCAAATTGGCCTCCTCGCGCGTCGAATCTGACCAAAACCACAACGAATACGTCACAAGAGGCTAAGAGAACATAACCAATCGAAAAGAATAAAAAAATAAGAAAAAATAGCTAAACCTGTGCCCCGGGACCACTTCTCGAATTTCAGAAATTTTTACACCAATAGGTTCCTTATCTCTCTACGAGTCTATACATATCAAGAACTCCCAAATACGAGCTCAAATGACCCGTCAAAGCCCAATTTGAAAGATCAAATCTCAAGACCTAGTTCTTTCCCCTTTTTGCTAAGTTTTCATGAATTTCTAGGTAAACTCTACAATTAAATCATGTTTTTAGATCATAGGACTCACCTCCAATCAATCCCAGTCAAAACTCTCTTCAATTTCCGTCCAAAAATCTCTCAAGGTTGTTCAACAATAGTGAAAATTAACTTAGCCTCGCGGAACAAATAATGATTTAAAACCCTTCTGTCCAGTAATTACTGCTTATGCGATCACATTGTCGCTTCTACGACTCCCGCTTTTGTGGTCTTCTTCCACTTATGTGGAGATTCACTTATGACCATGATTTGCTTCTGCGTTCCCATTTCCACTTATGCGAAACTGCTTCTGCGGTCCAATATCCGCTCCTGCGGAAATCACTAAGGTCCCATACAACGCGTCTGCAGTCCAAAAGTCGTATCTATGACTCCGCGGATGCGATCCCCACTCTGCATCTGCGGTCTTGCCAAGCCCACTCAGAAACTGCTCTTGCGACCTATCTTCCGCACCTGCGAGACCGCTTCCGTAGAAGCAGAAATACCAGAAGCAGTAGGCCTGCAATTTGCACAAGTCCAAATCTCATCCCGATAGACTTTCAGAATCACCCTGAGGCCCCCCGAACATCAACCAAAAAAGCCAACCCATCCTAAAATATTATCCAAACTCGTTTCAATCATCAAAACACATCAAACAACACCGAAACCATCAAATAACATCGCATTCAAGCCTAAGTTCTTTTAAAACTTCCGAAACACGGATTCGATCAAAAACCCAATCAAAGCACCTCCGAATAACCTAAAGTTTTGCACACACATCCTAAATCACATGTCGAAGCTACTGCAACCCTCGAAATTCCTTTCCGACCCTCGGATCAAAATCTCATCTATTAACAGAATTTCGCCAAAATACTAACTTCGCTAATTCAAGCCTAATTCTACATCGGACCTCCAAAATCACTTCTGATCATGCTCCTAAGTCATAAATCACCCAACGAAGCAAACCAAATCACAAAAACTCCGATCCGACCTCGTATACAAATACGTCAACTCTTGGTCAAACATTTCAAATTCGAAGCTTTCAACTGAGACTCTTATTTCAATTTCCTTCCATTTTTCCTAATACCCAAAACCAATGAGCTGCATTAGTCATAATACATTAAACATCAAGTCATGCCCAAGAACTAGCGATCAAAGTGCAAAAGCTCAAAACGGCTGGTCGGATCGTCACATCCTCCCCGTTCTCAACACCACTTCTTCCAATGTTGTTCATTATTCATGTTCAGTGTATTTCTATACTTTGTAAATGTAATCACATTCTTACAGATGCTCGTGACTTGTGACACCCCGGTTTGGGCAGTGTTTGGGTTGTGCTTTCACTAAGTAATGTTATCGAATCATCTTTAAAATGGTTTACTCATATTTATCTAATTTTAAAAAAGGCAATTTGAGTTGGTTGGCTGGCATTGCCTTCACGAGAGGCGCCGTCACGACCAGATTGGGGTTTGGGTCATGATATTATATATGGGGTTATAATATTTGAGTTTCTGACAATAATTATACATATTTCTTTTTGTTTATAAAGTTGACATATTTCTTTTTGGTTATAAAGTTGAACAGTCACAATATTATTCGTACATCATGCGGGTACTGAGCTAATACTAGTTATAATATTAAAAGGTAAAGGTGATCTGATAGTGTAAAATTTCTTTACATTATCAGAAACTCAAATAATTTACCACATTAAATGTGTAAATTCTGACCTAAGACAATTTACAAATCACCTAAAATCAACAGGAGACACCATCCGATAATTCAGCTATGAGTTATGTCTAAGATCATATGTAAAGCCACAGGATAAAATCATTTATAAATATTTTGAACAGATAGAGAATCTTGTTTGTGATGTGTCTAGATCTGGGGTTTATCTTGAGATAAATATATACAGTTAAATTTTTCTATAGTACTTTTATTTGTTCCAAAAAATTTTAGTAGTTACAGTGAAATGTTGGTGTAGAGAATATATATTACATAATATAATATTTGATTTCAAGAATAACTCGGTTTTTATTATGAATATTTATTATATAAGTTTGTTGTTATAGAGAAGTCCGTGAAATTTTATGTTAAGATAAACGAATGGCTTGATCTACTAACTCGTCGCCACAGCACACGTTCATGCACATGCAATATCTCATTTTAAATTAGGGGACAATTACTGCAATACTATATTATTTATATCTAAGCTGCAACTATAATTTAATGATACTCAATTTAATATATTCTCGTGGATGAGCATGTAACGTATATGAAAATACGGAAAATGGCTTAAAATGCCCCTCAACTATCAGGTTTGGTCTAAAATACACCCCATCCACCTATTGGGCCAAATATGCCCTTCTGTTAATGTTTTTGGCTCACAAATGCCCTTTGAGTTAATGGAAGGACACGTGTCATCCTCTTATTCGCGCATTCTAAATATTTCATAATTAATTAAAAAGACACATTATTCATACCTGAAAAATAAATAAAAATTTTCTAAAATACTTACAAAAGTTTTTTACTAAAATAAGATTTTTTTTCCAGTTTTTAACTTTTGTAGTACCTAAATCACAGAATCTATGCCTTTATTTGTCCTGCTCATTTAGTTGTGCATCTGATGGCCTAATTTTATACTAAAACTGTTGGGAAATGGGATTTTATGTAGCTTTTTTTAAAGCTAATTTTTGTTTAGATATTCCTTGATTTATATCTATAAGTGTATCTATTTTCTCCAAAATATGCAATAGACTAAATGGTTACGAATATCATTTAATTTTGCAATTTTAGCAACTAAAATAGGGATGACTTTGCAAGTGGTTTGTCCTTTTTTATTTTGTAGGAAGTGGTCAGTTGTCGTACAATTTCTGTCTATTGCAAACTAAACTGCAATTATTTAGCAAGGCAAATCACTTCTTCGGGCGTTCGGAATATGAAAATTTCAGAATTTTCAATTTTAAATCAATAAGACAGATTTTTACGTTCGGTTTCGGATTAATAGGTTTGGATATTACGAATTTTCAGTTTTGAGTGTATAAGTTGAAATGTTTCTAATTTTTACAAAAAATGAATATCCAAAAATGAAGTACTCATGTTAGATTGCTTGAAAAAGTTCATCATTCTTGTCGCAATCATCCAAATAAAGTATTCAAGTAACAAAATTATCATCATAAAATACAATAAAGACATTAATACGACCGATAAAAAGTAGCAATAGTAAACATGTCCAAATAAAAAGTATTCTGACACTAACTTAATAATTAATATTGAATATATGAGATAATACTTAATGAGTAGGATATTGAACTTATTACTATTGGCATATGGATAATGAACGAAATATAAAGTATAAGAATTCCGAATTTTCGAATAACCAAAAATCTAAAGTACTAAATTGAATATCCTATCAGAAATCCAAAAAATTTAAAAAAAAAATACATACAATTCATAATTTGAAAATTCAAACAAAAAATCCAAAAAAAAAAAAATATATTTCGATTTAGATTTCGTATTTGCCTAAACTATATCCACCCCTAGCTACCACTCACCTGGTCTCGCTTTCTAGTGTAAACTCTTTTTGTCCTATAATCTATATATTATTAAAAGGAGAGGAAAAAATCCTCTCCTTAAGCCAAGTGGCAACCTAATAAAATGCCACATAACATAGTTAGTTATTTAGTTTATATTTAGTTATTGGTTATTATTTTTGAGTTAAATATATATAAAAATTAAAAATAATAAAATACAGTAAAAATACACCATATATATATATATATATATATATATATATATATATATATATATATATATATATATATATATATATATATAGTAGTTTTTTATTTTAGTTTTTTAGATATATTTAAATTTAAAAGGCAAAAAAAGAAGCTATAAAAAATGAAAAGAGAAGAACTACCCATTCAAATTGGGAAGTAGTTTCAAATTAAAGTTTTAAAATAAAAAATAAAATTCAAAAAAAATTAATTACCAATTCAAATTTGGGAGTAGTATGTAACGACCCAGCCCGTCATTACGGGAGTAAAAAACGACAACAAATAAATTTAAAAACTTCAAGAAGAAAATATTAAATAAAGTAATATGCTAATAAATATTTCTATAAAAAATGTAATGATATTAAATATTAGATTATATAATAAAGAAAAATACATAACAAAAAGTTTATTCAATGCGGAGCCTGTATTACTCTCGGCAGTTTAATAGAGATTTTAAAAAGTAAAATAAAAATTAGCTATAAAAAACGAAAGAAAGAGAAGAAAAACAATCAATTCTAATCGGGATGTAGTTTCAATTGGAGTTTTAATATAATTTCAAAATAAAAAACGAAGTTAAAAAAAATAATAAATTACCAATTCAAATTGGGGAAAAGTTTCAAGTTGAAGTTTTAAAATTATTTTAAAATAAATAAAACGAAAATAAAGAGATAAAAAAACTTTCAGAGAAAATTATTTAATAAAGTAATATGCTAATAAAACTTTCTATTAGCAATGTAATAATATTAAAAATTAGATGATATAATAAAGAAAAATGTATAACAGAAAGTTATTCAATGCGCTTCCTGTATATGTCTTGTTAGTTTACCAGATATTTTGTTCACTAAAATTTAAATAATATTGTTAAAGACAATCGAATAAAATTGATAATAAAAAAAATATTTCAACAGTAATAAATTATAAATCTTCTCATATATGATAAAAAGAAAGCGAATATTAAACAAAACAAATTCGCTTTGTGGGAACATACTGGGTAGTTGTTGTTGTTGTTGTTGTTGAATATTAAATATTGCTTAATATAATAAAAAAATATAGAACAAAAACATTATTCATTAACTATATAAGTAACTTTGATTCATTATTGGGTATATCGTATTGACAAGTAAGATGACAATTGAATTTTATTAAATCAATATAATCTAGTAGGATCAAACAAACCCGATCATAATTTAATTTAATTAATATTTTTTAATACTGATCGCGCATCGCACGAATATGACTATTAATACCTCTTTATTTACAAATCCCAACCTCTTACTCTTTCAGTTCCATTTCCATCCAAAGCAAATCTGTGTAGAGTGATCAATTGGAAAAGAGAAATATTGACCTTTAAGAAAAGTATTGAGTCTGACGCCCAAGAGGCCGAAGATCAAGTGGATCTTTACCTAAATAGTCAATCACATACATTATTATTTTTTTAGTCATATAGGCAAGTTATATATAACTATATATATATATATATATATATATATATAATATATAAATTTGCATATATTATATCTTTACCGACTACTTTTAATTTAGGTGACTGAGTGGGCTACTATAATTCTTCAAAATCCCGAATCCAAAGATTATGGACTATTCATGTAAAATTAATAGCCCAAACTTTTTTCCTTACGACAATGTGGAAGTGCTCAAATACAGTTTTGGAGAAGTTCTTATATTACATTTCCTCGCTAGATTGAGACCTATCCTATTAACAACCAATACATTTATGCATAGCTCCAGATTATTTTTGAAGAATCAACTAAAATATCAGTCTATTCGACCGCTTAAATTAAAATAATAATATATATATATATAAATATATGAATCCGGGCGATTATTTATTTAAAAACCTTTAGCACGAATACTAACCAGAACGTTATAATATAAAGCCCACTACTAATACACCTTTCACTACTCGCTACCCATGAGCCCACTAACAAATTAAATGGAAATACAAGCCCAACCCTGAAATGGAAATCCTAAATCTCCAAAACCCAAATTATAAATACATGATATATCAAACATTTACATTGTATTTATCATTTGTAGGTATATTTTCAACAAATTTACCTTTCCTAGTTATATTTGAATTTATAGAAAATTCATGAAATAAGAGATAAATTATTTTGAAGTAAAATAATAGAGGATTAAGCTCTCGTACCTCAGTTGATTAGAGTACATGTTTAGTTAGCAGAGGCTTTAAATTTGACTCTCAACAAGACATTTTATTTTTATGTATTTTTTTATTCTGCCTTAGTTGTATTCGTTACGCGAATATTTTAATAAGAAACTAGCTTCAACCAAACCTCCATTGACCAAATTAAATGATAGAAAATCGTATACAAGAAAGTTTTAGCCTCAATAGCTTCTAAATAAGAAATCCACCACAAAAGCCTAAATGACCATTTAGATAGTCAATCAACTAATGAAAGTTTTCTACTAAAATTATTTTTTTTAACGCAAAAGTTATTTTAACTTTACTAGTTTTACACTCATGGACATCATAGCCTGTTAGTGTATACTTCCGTTAAAAAAACAAAATTCAATGACGCAGCTGTTATAGCCAATACTATTGATGGGCTCAATGTGGGTAATGGGTAGTGGGCTGCAAGAGGAATTGACAACTGGGCTAGAAAATCCGCAAAGAAAGAAGTAAGAGAACAAGGAAACCAATCCAAAGGTTGGTTGATTACGTTTGAAGTGCCGACTAAAGACTTGGTGTGCAAGGCACCATAGTATTAGTATTAGGGACCATTATCTAATATATAGAATAATACATGTACTGGAAAGGTAGGCTAAAAGTTGTTAAGAAACTCCCTCTCCTTTTATGGTATGTGTGGCTCTGTTTCCTCTCTTTTGTTTCTTTCTCTCTATCCTTATCTCTTCCTCCCTTATTTTGTAGCGGCAATTGTCCATTTATCATAGTCCAAAAATCATTAGTCGTGATGACACCTAACTCGATTCGCTAGATAAACCAATTAACAAAAAATATAATCCAAAAGAGATTATAGGAAAACAAAAAAGAATAAGTTGAACATTTGCAAATTGATCCAAAAATTGGTAGTACGACTCATGAGCTTCGAAGACTTGAAATTTACAAAGCTGGTATAAATTGCATAATCAATTTAAAATTTACATAAACAGATTACAAAAGATCTAAGCTACCAAGTACAAGTAGCAGCTATATCCAGAATGCACGAGCATCTTTAGAGTCTAGCATCCGACATCACCAGCAGTTCCACTCCAAAAATTTGTACGCAATATACAGAAGTATAGTACCAATATAATCGGCCCCATGTAGTGGTAAGTATTTTATCTAATCTCGTCGAAGTAGTGACAAACAACCAAAAGATACAAATACCAATAATAGGAATTTTGAAGTAGGAAATATACAAGTAGCTATAATGAACGAGGGCATACTTGCGGGCAACAGTAAAAGACTAGGCTAAAAGCATGTGAGTGATGACAACAATTGGAAACAAGGAATATCAATTTCAACTAACTAGCATGATGGACACCTAAGTACCGATATAACAAATAAGAAGGAAGATCATGGTCTTTATAAGTTAACAAGTAGAGGCTTGAATGGCTAGCATGGTGGAATGTTTGTACCAAGTGCAACAGAAGAGATACGACATGAGTGTAATTATAAAAGCATGAGAATATGCATGATACTTACAAGTTAAACAAACAGAGGATATGAGCGACACAACAACAATCGATATAGAGAAAAATGATAGTTGAATAACAACAAGTCACATCAAATCTGAGATTGTGACAATAATAGCTCAAGGCAAATACATAAACATATACACGGAAAAATATATATCACAACATAATGCACATCCCTTATCCTCGCCTGCACTGGAAACACCCATCGTGCCATGACCTCATGATGATATAAAATCATAACATTATAGATAATATGGCACGACATCACCCTTTATGCTTTACACTCTCATAACATGGCATTACGTTACCCTTTGTACTTTACACTCACATAACATGGCACGATATCACCTTTTGTGCTTTTGCTCTCAATATTATGGCACGATATCACCCTTCGTGCTTTACACTTTCCCTCACATGATAAAGTACAAACAATGGCATGGTATCGCCCTTCGTGCTTTACACTCTTCCTTACCAAGCATATGTATATCAATGATAAAGAAGGTAGGAAGCATAAATAAAATCAAAGGGAGTATTTTTAACAGATATTCCAAGGAAATTCCAATCACAACTTTCCAAGTCAACAATGGTTAAATAAACCCTCAAGAATTATATTATTCAAATACTTCCATAAATCTCACAAATGATCCATAATATAAGTGTAGAATCTAGTATCTCAAGAAGATCAATTGTAGCAGTGTATTAATGGTTACATATAGGGATGGCCGAATTAGGCACATCAATGTATTCTCAAATACCCATTGCGAGCACATGGTTTTTGCACTAGGTAAACAAAAATTCCAAAATTAAAATAAAATAATATTTTTGAGTGTAATTGCATGTATTGTTTGAAATTGAATGCATTTTTGTGTGTTTAAATAATTAAATTAGAAAAATAAAAAAAAATAGATTCAATACATGTATTTTTTTAATTAAGTAGTTAAAAGAAAATCAACAAAAAAAGAGCATTAATAGCGGAAATTAAGGAAAAAAATAGTAGAAAACTGCCAAAACATATTAGAAAATTAGTGCAAGTAGGGAATTGAATAATTTAAATAATACAAAAGAAAAGAAAACAAAAATACAAAAAGAAGGTGCATAAAAATAATTAAAACAATCAGAAAATACAAAAATACATTGGGTTTGATTGTTTTGGGCCAAAAGAAATTGAATTAGAAGGTCCAAACGCATTGGCCCAAGGGGACCTTGTCCAGGCAACTAGGGATTTGATCTCAGCCGTTAATCAAGTTTAATCTGACGGCTGAGAATCAATCCGGAACTTTTAATTAATTAAGACATGAGACTCAATCTCAGCCGTCCATCAGGCCAAATCCAACGGCCAGGAAGTGATCCAAAATTAATTCAAAAGGTAAAGGTGAGATTCAATCTCCACCGTTCAATCAAGTTGAATCCGACGGTTGGAGTAATTAGTAGAATTATTAGTTAGTTAAAATAAAATGGGATTGATCTCAGTCGTTCGTGTGAGATGATCTAACGGGCGAGACCTTTGGTCTCCTTAGTGACTAAACGGTGCCGTTTAAGTAACGCACCTAAGGGCCGCTAATCTCCATCAAACCAACGGCCCAGATCACCTTATACTCCCTGCCTATAAAAGGCTTGTGTCTGAAGAGAGACGACCATTTCTCAAATTCTTCTAACCCTAGCCGCCCCCAAACCCTTCTCTCCCATCTTCTTCTTCATCTTCATCCCTCATCAACCCTAGCCATCCATGGAGGCCACCACCTCCCACGGTAGTCTCCGGCCATCCCTGTGAGCACATAATTTTTGCCCCACGCGAGCTACTCCCAAATGAAATCAAAACAAAATGGTCTGCTTTATTGTGTGCATTTTGTGTATTTTTGTGAATTTTTGCATTCGTGTGTTCGTACTTATTTGTCTAAATAAATAATTAATTACAAAAGGAAAATTTTTTGTGTTCTTTGTCAATTGGTTGATTTTACATTGAACTAATAAAGCATATTTTATTTCTCAATTTTGTTTGTGTTTAAAATGGCTTTTATTTAAAGTGAGTTAATGAAGGAAATGAAGCAAAGGGCTAAAAATGCAAGTTCGTCCAGGCCCAAAAGGGTTGTTCTGCCCGGTCCGTTCATTGAGTCTCTAAGACTCATGAAACGACGTAGCATGGCATTGAAGCTACGTCATTCTGGCACTAGAAGATCTCATCCGTTGACCCATTCCCAATCCAACGGTCGAGATCACACCATCATAACCCAGGTGCCGTACCCAGTTAACCCGGACCGACCCAGTGTCCTCTTAATCCAAACAATGCCGTTTTGGTTAACCCAAAAGATCCTGGCCCTTAATCACACATGATCCAACGGCCAGGATCGAATCTCTCACCTAGTATATAAGTTTAACACCATACCCCAGCCCCCTAGAACCCCCCCTCCCCCCTCTTCGTCTCTCAGAAGCTTTCAGAGACTCAGCTTCGCTTCGCCGTATGCCACCGTCTTCCGCCCGCCTGAAATCGCCCACGGCGGCGGACGGCGGCCAAACCTCCCCAAATTTACACCAGCTCTTCCCCTCACCTCCCTCAACATGAATCCGTCCTTCGTTTTCCTCGAATAATCTCCAAGGCCTTCGAATATTGAATCAAAGTTTCGTCGGAAACAAAAAGCTTATGCCAAATCGCCCCAAACTCACCCCAAGCACTCCCATGACCTCCGTCATGCCCCTACTAACCTTGGTTCAGTTCGAATCTGACCAAAATCGGTCAAGCCCCAAATTCGAGCCCCAAGAACCCTAGCATTGATAAATTGGGGATTTCATCAATTGAAGTCTAATAGATTGTAATTGGGATGTTTTCATTTGAAAACATTTCAATTAAAGTCCGTTCGACTCCAAAAATCCAAATTCGAGTGGTCCAGTCTCATTTTTTCTATTTTTCTCTCATTGATGGAGGTATGTCTTTCTTGCTTTTCTTCTTTGTTTATTTTGTACTTGCTTTTACTTGTGTTGACTATTTGTTTGTTTTGACCGTATATGGCAATTTCTCTGTTTTCATTTCTCCTCCAAATCAAGACCTTTTTATTTGGTCAAATCATTTTTCTTGTATGTTCGACTCATTGTTTTGTTGTGATTACATTGTGTGTTTAATTTAGTTAAGGTCGTTGAATAGTTAGTTCCACACTCCTATTAGTACAATTTGAATCGCGTGTATGTTTGTTTGATCCTGTTAGTGTACTGTTAATTGTGTGTGTTACAAGCTGATAGTTAATTGTTTTAAAGTATCATCAATTAGTCGTATGGGGATGTGGTTAGAGCAATGTGGCAGTGAACTTGAATTTGCATGTTAAGCCTTGAACCACTGTTGGATTAAAGTTCTCAACTTATCTGTGTTTTTTAAATCTGAGTGGAATTGGGTATAGCTGGTAGTTTATTTAAGAAAATCAGAAGCTAACGGTTAGAATGCAATGCACATGATACAGCCTAGTGGAACCTGCTGTACAACAGGGTATCCATTAGCTCCATGTACTTAGCATTTTAATACTAATAACCCATACTTAGACAGGATTTAGTGGTAAAGACAGAGGGATAGGAAGGGTCTGTCCAATTGGTTTAAAAACAATAAAAGAGAGATTCTGAAATAGAGGAGAAAAAAGAGAATAGAGTGGGCTGTCAGGGGAGATAAGGATTGAAAAATACATTTTTTTTAATAATCTAAGTGTTAACACATGCTAGAAAAGGGATTAAGAGGGGATGGTGTGAAATTTTGAGAGCTATAAAGGGACACACAGGGCAGAATATAGAGGGGACTGAAAAAAACATAAGTCGGGAGAGTCTGTGAGTTTAAGAAGAAATAGATAGGAGTCTTAAAGAAAGGTTTTAGAAAAAAAACCAGAGAGAGTGTTGAGGGAGTTACAATCTGGAAAACAAATATACTCATATGAGTGTTTGAAGATCAGAAAACTGTTGTTCTCTTATTTTCTATCTGTGCTTGTGATTTGGTCTTGCTGGGGTTTCAAGTGATTCTTCCTGAGGGTGCTATTAGATACTCTATTACTGTTTCATTGGGTTTGGCTGGATTTTGTACTGGTTTTTGCATCAATTCCTGGATTGTGTGTTTTGTTGTTCATCATTGGTTGCTACTGGTTGTTGTTGAGTGTTGCTGTGGTTGTATACTACTGCTGTTATAGCTGAACTGCCTGTTGAGTCACTTCCTGTTGCTGTGCTTATTAGATCTAATAAGATCTGCTCAAATTTTCAGGTACACAACTGTATTTCTCAAGCGTTGAATAAATGAAGTTTATTTGGCTATTCAAGCGGAATCAACTGTATTCTATATAAATGAAGTAGTAGTTTAGTTTGGAACTAGAAATCACTGTGATTCTATTTGTACTTTAAATATTAGAGATCATTTGAAGAAATTGAGCCTACTTAGGTTTAACTACAGAAAATCCATTCATTTAGCATCATTGTATTGAACTCTCATCCTGTAATGTATTAGCATGTTAGAATCAAATAGTCACTGTTTCGAAGTGTGTACAACATTGTTTGGCTATTTCTTCCTCATAAAGAATAGGATTTCAGAATAGTTAGCTAACTGACTTGTTATTTTACACGCTACTAGATAGCTGAATTAGTTCGTCTAGATTTAATTGAATTAGTTCACTGTTACGGCTATCTACTCATTGATTTCTATATAATTGAATAAGATCTTCTAGATTTTAGTTAGTGTTTCATCCCTTGAATTGGATTATTAATGCAATTAAAATAACTCAATTAGTAAGATAGATTTCAAATTAATAATAATGTCGGGGCTGCCAAAGCCATAAATCTGGACACACATTTGGCCCAGTTCAAGAGTTTCTTCTATTTAACCGGATTTTGAATATAATCAATTAAGATTTTCTTTTTGTAGAAAAAAAAAATAGTATTAGAAAATGTAGCACATTCTAGGATTGACCTTTAAAAAATAAATGGGACGAGCCCCGCTAAATAACGAATAAATCATGACGCCCTCGTAAATGTACATATATTCAAATAATTAGAATTTGGGACGAGTCGTTTAGCTAATTTCATGGTCATTCGCAAAGTAATAATACGTTAGTCACTTTAGGTGTGGGTTTAATCTTTTTTTTTAACTTTCTTAAAAACGGGTGTGCATTTCATGCAACTCGAATCCAAATTCAACAACGTTGAATAAGAATGTGTCGAGGATCCGGGTGCATTTTATGTGACGTGATCCGAAAACATGTTCTTAAACAATGTTCATTTTCTTAAGTAGTAAGACAAAAAGCGGTAAATAACATTAAAATTGCACTGTAGGATAATATGTTTTAAAATCAAGTACTTTAGCCAAATACGACAGTTGAGTGACCGTGCTAGAACCACGGAACTCGGGAATGCCTAACACCTTCTCCCGGGTTAACAGAATTCCTTATCTGGATTTCTATTTCGCGGACTGTTAAATAGAGTCAAGCTTTTCCTCAATTCGGGATTCAAACCGGTGACTTGTGACACCATAAATCTCCCAAGTGGCGACTCTGAATCTCTTAATAAATGAATCCCGTTTTGGTTGTCCTTTAATTGGAAAAACTCTCTCGCGCCCTCGCGGGTTAGCGGAAAAAGGAGGTATGACAGCTCTGGCGACTCTGCTGGGGATTTTTATGACCCAGAACCACTGGTTCAGGGTTTAAGAATTCGTGCTTTAAATAATTGTTATATTTGGCTTATTATCATCTGATTTTGTTATATGTCTATATTTAATGTGCTAAATGTTGTTTTTACCGCTTTGATATTCTTGTGAATTGTACATATAAATTGTGCCGAAACCAATCTCCTCTCTGAGTCTTCTAAATCATGAAGAAGGGTGCACTTCGTGTGACTTCTTTTCTGTATAGTGTCTAATTCCCACTTTAGAACGAGGTTTGGATAAGTTGCAAAACCGGTGATGCTTCTGTATTCCCGGGTTGCTGCCTCCTCCTCGGCTCGAGTTGTCCGCTCGGGTAAGCCAGGTGTAGAACAATAAACCCAGGTTTTTAAACCTAGAATCACAAAGCTTCATACCGAATCCCTAGTAGGAACGTTTATTTGCATCATGTTGCATTTGACTTAGGGGACTCAACACAGGGGTTGGGTCCGTCTAGGATAGGTGACCTGAAATGAAAAGACCATCCTGATGCATCCTATTTGTTTTACGCATTTATTTGCTTCAGACTTGCATGCTGACCGATTATTTTTTTTTGATAAAAAATGAATTTTTTTTAGTTGGTAAAAAAAATAGAAAAGAAAAGAAGAAAAAAAAAGATGTTTTTTTAATTAAAAAAAAAGAAAAAGAAAATGTGTGTTTAAAAAAATAGTTTATTTGTTTTTCAGTAGAATAAAAATAGTTTTCATTTACAGATTGTAGTTTGTTTTTTGAAACCGAACTACGCGGGTTTGATTCTCATTGGATGTGAGATACGTAGGCAACCTTTATCAGGTCCAACCTCCCCTTTTGCAAAAAATAGCCAAAAAATATCGAAATTAATTTTTCATCGTAAATAAGTCGGTGATGCTATTTTCAAAAACATCTGAATGTTCCCGAAAGGGACGC
This sequence comes from Nicotiana noctiflora, assembly GCA_032618575.1. Taxonomy (NCBI): domain Eukaryota; kingdom Viridiplantae; phylum Streptophyta; class Magnoliopsida; order Solanales; family Solanaceae; genus Nicotiana; species Nicotiana noctiflora. The sequence goes on along the minus strand of JASVEL010010485.1, from coordinate 107,935 downwards.
CAGAAGGCTGATTTTGTATAAACAGCCACCTTTGGGTCAATTTTTAGATTTTGATCGATTAATCCACACAGCCTTAAAATCTTTGTCCCCGAGGCATTAAAAGACCGTGATTGAAAACTGAGTTTTTTTTTAGTAAAACAAAGTTGTTTTTCTTTCTTTAATCACCTTAATAAATGTGCAGAATGAGCACAAATCAGAATAAATCGTTTTCAGTCTGTAGCGAGGTCCCTCAGCAGCTCCGCATATGGTGGAATGATTTGGAAGAGAGTAGTAAAAAGATAGTGGAAAGAATTTTGGGAGGTTTTGTCAATCTGCTGAATATCAAGCCAAGAAAAGATATCATCGAGGCACTTATATCGTTTTGGGATCCGACCCGCAATGTGTTCCGTTTTGCTGACTTTGAACTTACACCCACGCTAGAGGAGATTGCAGGCTATGCAAGATTAAATGGGAAATTAAGAGGACAATACCTGCTTTCACCAAGACCGGTATCTCCGCATGGGTTTCTGGATTTGCTAAGCATTAGTCGGAAGGTGCAAAATGATGATTTATCGGGAGGATGTTGCGATCTCCAATTCTTATACCAACGGTATGGCACTCCTCGGGGTTTTGAAGAGTCAAATCTTGGACTAACTCACGCTAGGAATAGAACCAAGTGGGAGGCCAGACGAATTCTAGCATTCATAACGACGTTCCTGGGGATTGTGATTTGTCCACGCGAAGATAAGAAAATAGAGATAAATCTTGTAGGAATAGCCAATGTTGCAATCAAAAAGGCTACAAGCACGGTAGTCCCTTTGGTTTTGTCCGAAATCTACCGAGCCTTGACTATATGCCGAGAAGGGGGCAATTTCTTTCAAGGATGCAATCTGTTACTCCAATTGTGGATGCAAGAACACCTCCATCACCGGGCACGATACATGAACCATGGGTTGACTGGAAAAAGCTGTATTAGTGGTTTTGAGGAACGAATGATAGGCGTTGTATTCCCCGAAGGAGTCGAAGCATGGCTTGCACGATTAAGTTCAATAGAAGCCGATCTGGTTGAATGGGCGTTCGGGTGGTTACCTGATACTGAAGTAGTATACATGGCAGCCGAGGAATGTTATATTCTTCTGATGGGGGTTCGCAGTATCCAACCATATGTTCCTCATCGGGTACTACGTCAGCTAGGAAGATTTCAGGTTATTCCTACTGATGATGATCTAAGAAAGCACGCCATTGAATTGAGCCCAGGAGTCGTATTCCCCGAAGAAAATATTAGAAAGCTGTGGCATGAATGTAGATTCCTTGAGCCTAAGACTATGGTTCGAGAACTGGCTAAGGGTGAGGTAGATCCAAAGTACAATGTTTGGTTCGGGAAAAGGTTTTAGGTTCGTAAGAAATCTGCTAAAAGAGCCCATGTCCAACAGTTCACCAAAGATTCACAAGAGCAATGGAATTGGCTAGCAAAGGAAGAAGGTTACAGGACTAAGATTGGTAAGATAGAACAGCAGGTCCGGGACCTTCAATTCGAGAAGAGTATGGAAGCTGCTGCCGACGAAGGAGATAAAAAGAAGTTTGCACAAGAAAATGACTTCTTGAAAGCTCAAATCCGGAAGATGATGACAGACAGTTGAGGAGTCGATCAGACAAAAAATTGATAAAGGGTTTAAAAAATCAAGTCGCAGATGTCCAAAAAGAATTGGAAGAGTCGAAGGCCCAGACGATCAGGATCCGCGCTAGCTGGAGAAGGGAGGCACATCAACAGGCACTTCATCTACAACGAGTGGAAAAAGATTATACTGAGATCATCACCAATCTGAGGGAAGTAAATGTTACCCTCAGGGAACGGGTTTTCAAACAAGCCCGGGATGCCAGGGTAGACCTCAACCGTTGTTACAATTTGATGGAACGACTGCAAGAACAAGTGGATAGACTCTTAGACCGAGTCACTAACAATGTTCATATATTAGGAGCGAAGAACCGACGGATAGAACAGCTACTCAGAGAAAGGGATAGGATCAAGGACAGAATTGAAGAAATCGGGCATTATGTCACGATGAAGTGCTTAGCTTGTGAACAAATGCCCTGCACCACCCTTTTTGCTTCGGTTATGGACTATGTTCATTAGATCATGAGAGAGTTAAGGGGACTACACAGGGACCTCACACCAAGGCCCGCGACAAGGCCGAACGATGCCTCGCGGGCCCCCAGGAATTTAAGAGCATTAGACTGTTGATTAAAAGATGTATTTTCGAAATTTTGAAAAAAAAACCGGTTGGCATTTTTATTTTTCTTGAGTCAAGCATTTCTCTTATTTTGTTGATTATTGTAAGACATGTTTTGTAACCGTAAGGGTTTTTTTTATATAAGAGTTCCAGAATTTTGCCACAATCTTGTTATCAGAACTACGCTCGGTCTGATTCACGCAGAGACGTGATACGTAGGCAATCCACATAAGATTCAACCACCACTAAAAAAGGAAAAAGAAAGAATAGTGAGGTTAATAAAAATGAGATTTTCAAGGATAATTAAAAAAAAAAAAAAGAAGAAGAAGTTGGAATGACGCATGTGATGAATACATATAGAAATGGTTAATTGATTAGGTGCATTGCATCCAATGTGCTATAACATATCTGTTAAACTCAGTAAGCTAACAAGTTTGTTGCAAATTTTCAGAAAAGTTTAGCAGTTGACTTGACAGAATATACTGGCTGATCACCATTACCGAACTAGATCAAAAGGTCCAATTCCAGCAAGCATGTCTAGTTCCGACAAAAGTGTCGATGGAGAGAAATCAGAGATACAGATCATGAAAGAAGAGGTAGATCGGTTGAAACGACAGATAACAGAGATGCACCTAGCGTGGGCTAGGGGACAATCATCACTAAACCTTCCTACTCTTACACCAGCACCAGAGCGTCCGCCCATTGATCCTTCGACAAGTGCCCCGATCTATCCATATTATCAAGGGGAAAACCCTTATACATCCCAGGTGCCACCAGCTAGACAAAATACTCCTCCTCCGGTTACCCCTGTTTTTGTGGCACCTCCACCTGCTACTTTACAAAAGTCGTCCATTGAGCCGCTTTTTCAAATCCATGATAATCATTATTATTCTCCTGAGCCTACCTTTAAGGCTCCTGAACCGCATTCACACACCCCTCACTGGGATAACCCGGCAGAACCGAAAAACACTTCAAAAGTTTGGAGCATGAGGAAGTTATTCAAAAAGTTAAAAGCCTGGAGCAATCCTTCAGGAATATGCATGGTTTACGCAACCAAGTCAGTGTTGCTTACAAAGATCTGTGCCCATTTCCAGATGTCCGGTTGCCCGCTGGGTTCAAAATGCCCAAGTTTGATCTATACGAGGGGCATGGTGACTCAGTAGCCCATCTCCGAGGTTTCTGCAGCAAAATGCGAGGAGCTGGAGGGCGAGATGAAATTCTGATAGCTTACTTCGGTCAGAGCTTGGGAGGGTCTGCACTAGAGTGGTACACCAGCCAGGATCCCAGCAGATGGTTTACATGGGATGACTTGGCTCAAGCATTCATCGGCCAGTTCCAGTATAATCTTGAAATAATCCCCGATCGCTTATCATTGCTAAAGTTAGGGAAGAAACATGCCAAAAGTTTCAGAGAATTTGGTTTCCGATTGAGGGAACAGGCAGCTAGGGTAGATCCGCCGATGAGAAAGAATGAGATGGTGGATTACTTCCTGCAGACACTGGAGCCAACCTATTTCGGACATCTGGTGACGTCCGTGGGTAAGTCATTCACCTGAGGTGATAAAGATGGGGGCTATGATCGAGGAAGGCTTGAAAGCTAACAAGATCATGAGTTATTCAGCGTTGAAAGCCACCACTCAAGCCATTAAAAGCGGCACCGGAGGAGTGCTTGGAAAAAAGAGGAAGGAAGAGGTCGCGGCAGTCAATTCCGGAGCATGGTTCAGAAACAGAGGCCCCGCACCCCAGTATAATCCGCCACAGCCCCACCACCAAAATTACTTCCACAATCCATATAACCACCAACACTACTATCCAGCACCTGATGCCTATTTTACCGTCCATCACACCCAGTCATATGCCACACCTCCCGTCCATGCACCATGGCGTGCACCAAACCCACAAAATAATTATCCACCCCAAGAGTATACAAAAACCCCATGGGTGCGGGTTTTCGTCCAAACCAAGCCTTCAAGAGCGACAGGGCGCCAAGGCCAAAGACTTTCACTCCCTTGGGAGAGTCTTACACCAGTTTGTTCCACCGATTGAAGCAAGTAGGGTTGCTGAATCCGGTCGAGGCTAAGCTACCAAACCCTCTTCCAAAGAATCTGGATCATTCAATAAATTGTGCATATTGCTCAGGATGTCCGGGGCACGACACAGAAAAGTGTTGGAGGTTGAAAACAGCTATCTAGGAACTCATCGACACTCGCCGAATTGAGGTCCAGACTTCAGTGGAACCCGACATCAATCGAAATCCGCTCCCAACTCATCATGAGACCAACATGATCGAGCTGGTACGGGTAGAAGAGGGACATGAGAAAACCTCTCAGGTCGTGATGATGATCAGATCTAGTGGGGTCGGAGTGAAAAAGGGGCCGAGCTCTGACGAGTCGCTCATCCGTAAGAAGGAAGTACAAGATGGGTCGGAAGCAGAAAGGGGAAGTGCAAACAAAGTACCGGTGAGGCCAGAGGGAGTAAAAATAGTTGTACCAGGGGCAACAACCAAACCCGTCCTAACTGTAGCAGGTGTTCGAATGGATCCTTTCATCATTAAGCCAGCAATACAGTTGCCGATAGATGATAGCAAAGCTATTCCATGGAATTATGATCGGGTCACGACGACTTACAAAGGAAAAGAAGTTAGAGAGGAAGTCTGCGAAGCGCAAGGTTTGACCCGTTCAGGGAGATGTTTTGCCCCTGCGGAATTGAGGAAGACTACATCGGCAACACTAAAAAAGCCGGTAACTGACGAAGAAGTAGAGGAATTCCTGAAAAAGATGAAGCTGCATGATTATTCTGTCTTAGAACAACTGAAGAAAACTCTTGTGCAAATCTCATTGCTGTCCTTATTGATACATTCTGAAGAACACCAGCAAGCCTTGATGAAAGTTTTGAATGAGGCCCACGTGCCCGACAAAATCTCCGTCAGTCACTTGGAAAAGATCAGCAATAGGATCTTCAAAGCAAATCGAATCACCTTCACTGATGATGAGTTGCCCGAGGAAGGCACCGAGCACAACAAGGCTTTATATCTTACGGTAAAGTGTGAAAAGTCTGTGGTTACCAGAGTTCTAGTCGACAATGGGTCCAGTGCGAACATTTGTCCTCTCTCTACACTAAACAAGTTGAAAGTGGATATCAGTAGGGTACGCAAGAACAACATATGTGTCCGAGGGTTCGATGGAGGAGGCAAGGTATCGGTCGGGGACATAATGTTAGTCTTGACAACCGGACCTGTGGAGTTCACCATGGAATTCCAGGTGTTGGACATGGTAGTTTCATACAACCTTCTGATAGGACGACCGTGGATCCATGCTGCAAAAGCGGTTCCATCCAGCCTACACCAACTAGTCAAGTTTGAGTGGGATCGATAGGAGATCGTAGTCCATGGAGAGAATGATCTACAACCAGGGCACCATCGTCCCCTTTGTTGAGACAGAAGAGGATGTTGGGCCATGGGTATACTAGGTGTGCGATGCGGTATCCGTCAACCAAGTTCCAGAGGGGGAATGCGCTCTCAATGACAGAATAATTACTGCAGACGTCATGGTGGCTCATGAAATGTTGAGAAACGGTTTCGTACCCGGCAAAGGTTTAGGTGCATCTCTGCAAGGTATCATACATCCGGTATCTGTGGTTGAAAATGTGGGAACCATCGGCTTGGGATTCAATCCAACACCAGAGGACATCCAGCGAGCCAAGAGGAATAAATAGAAGACATGGGTGCTCCCAAAGCCTGTTCCGCACCTTTCCCGATCTTTTGTCAGGTCCGGAATAAGAAGACATCCGACGACAAAGGTTCCCGGTCCTATGGTCAGGCCAGACGAAGAGTTCTTGAGAAGGTTCGAGGACTTATTCTCAGATGTATGCATGTTAGAGGATGGCGAAGGGCCCAGCCATGCCGAGATACAGTTTGTGGGATCGAAAGCAAAGTTGAATAATTGGAAGGCTACTCCTTTCCCTATCCGGAAGAAGTCTTGGTAGTCTGTTTTGGATTGTTTTCTTTCAAATTTTGTGTGGGGCTATCCCCGGGGTAAAATCCATTTGTTTTAGTTCATTTTCTTTTGTTTGAGTATGCAAGCCTGTTTTCCTTGTATTGTTCCCATTAATGAAATTTTGTTCCCTTTGTTCCTAATTTTGTTTATTTTTCTTTCTTTTACTTTTCTGAGCAGCTTTCTTTCAACTGATCTTAATGATATGGCGTGCGTAAAGATTAATCAACCCGGTCTAGAAAGTCAATCTGGTTTGGAAATAATAACACATGAAATAAGAAGTGACGAGAGTGAATCGGAATACGGCAATGATGAAGCCGTAGAAGAAATCGGCGAAGAATTAAGTCACTTCAAGGAAAAGCCCAAACCTAATTTAAATGATACTGAGGCTGTTAATCTGGGGGATACGGATGATGTTAAAGAAACCAGAATAAGTGTCCATATCGAACCCAACCTGAGAAAAGAATTGATCAAAGCACTCATGGAGTTTAAATACATTTTTGCGTGGTCGTACGACGACATGCCAGGACTCAGCACTGATCTAGTGGTTCACAAGTTACCTACTGACCCGGCATGCCCTCCCGTCAAGCAAAAACTGCGGAAATATAAGACGGAGATGAGTGTAAAGATCAAGGAGGAAGTAACCAAGCAGCTGCAGGAAAAAGTCATTCGTGTCACTCGATACCCTGATTGGTTGGCTAACGTAGTACCAGTGCCAAAGAAAGATGGAAAGATTAGAGTATGTGTGGACTATCGCAATCTCAACAAGGCGAGCCCTAAGGATAATTTCCCGCTTCCCAATATCCATATCCTGATTGATAATTATGCCGGGCGTGAGATCGGATCCTTTGTGGACTGCTACGCGGGATATCATCAAATCTTGATGGATTAAGAGGACGCAGAAAAGACAGCCTTTATCACACAATGGGGAACTTACTGCTATCATGTAATGCCGTTCGGCTTGAAGAACGCAGGGGCAACATACATGAGGGCGATGACTGTGGTGTTTCATGACATGATACACAAAGAGATTGAAGTGTACGTCGATGATGTGATCATAAAATCCAGACGTTAAGAAGACCACATAGCCGACCTCCGGAAGTTATTCCAAAGGCTTCGAAGATATGATATTAAGCTCAATCCGGCCAAATGTGCGTTCGGGGTTCCGTCAGGGAAGTTGCTAGGATTCATCGTCAGCCGACGGGGCATTGAGTTAGACCCATCCAAAATCAAGTCCATCCAGGAGTTACCCCCGCCAAAGAATAAAACAAAGGTAATAAGTTTGTTGGGAAGATTAAATTACATCAGTAGGTTTATTGCTCAGCTTACAGCAACCTGTGAACCCATATTTCGTCTGTTGAAGAAAGACGCTGCGATAGAATGGACAACAGAATGTCAGGAAGCATTCGACCAAATCAAAAGATATTTGTCAAACCCACCCGTACTAGTTCCGCCTGAACCGGGTAGACCCCTGATTCTTTATCTAACGGTCTTGGAGAATTCGTTTGGCTGCGTACTGGGGCAGCACGATCTTACTGGCAGAAAGGAACGAGCCATCTACTATCTCAGTAAGAAGTTCACGGTCCACGAGGTCAAATACACTCATTTGGAGAAGACCTGTTGTGCATTAACTTGGGTAGCCCAAAAGCTCTGAAACACTACTTGTCTTCTTACACCACATACCGCATTTCACGTTTGGATCCGTTGAAGTATATTTTTCAGAAGCCGATGCCTACAGGGAGGTTAGCAAAATGGAAAATATTACTTACAGAATTCGACATCGCCTGTGTGACGAGGACGGCTATGAAAGCTCAAGCCCTAGCCGATAACTTAGCTGAGAATCCTGTCGATGACGGATACGAACCCTTGAGGACGTATTTTCCAGACGAAGAAGTGTTACAAATTGATGGGTTAGAATTAACCAAGGATCCAGGGTGGAAGCTTTTCTTCGACGGAGTGGCGAACGCAAAAGGAATCGGAGTAGGGACTGTGCTTATCTCTGAAGCGGGACATCATTATCCCGTTACTACCCAACTACGTTTTCATTATACCAACAATATGGCTGAGTACGAGGCATGCATCTTGGGGTTGCGACTAGCGGTAGACATGGATGTACAGGACGTCTTGGTCTTGGGAGACTCGGACCTTCTGGTACATCAGATTCAGGGAGAATGGGAAACCAGAGATTTGAAGCTTATCCCGTATCGTCAATGTTTGCACGATCTGACTAAGTGTTTCCGGTCAGTAGAATTCAGGCATATCCTAAGGATGCATAATGAGGTTGCCGATGCTTTGGCTACTTTGGCATCGATGTTACATCACCCGGACAAGATTCTTGTTGATCCATTACATATTCAGATCCGGAATCAACATCCGTATTGCAATATGATAGAAGAAGAAATGGATGGTGAGCCATGGTTTCTGATTCACGTCCAAGCAACGGTCGTAGTCAATATAACTTGGTTTAATAAGTCCAAGATCGATCCCACAGAGAATTAACCTACCAATTGCAACTTTCACAACCCCAAAAGTACTTCCGAATCAAGTTCCCAAACTTTGAATATATATTTGTGTGTTTTCGAACAACTACTTTGCAAGAATTAAAGATTGCTTTAAAAGAAAGAATTGAATGTTGAATAAAATAATATAGAGAAAGACTAAGGTGTTGATTTCCCCTATTGATGGAATCCCTTATCGTTATGCTCTTACAAATTGATAATATATTCTATCAATCATGAACGCTATGTGTATCGTAACCCTCTCCCGAGCAATTACAATAATTTACTAGTGCACTCTCTCGAGCTACCCTAGCTAGCTTTAATTTGAATAGTTCACTTTAGATTGCACCCAAGACTTCGTTATTCCTAACCCCGTCTTTACGCCTAAAATTATAGATTCCTCTAATAACCTAGGTGTGGTGTTGTTCAACAATAAACCTAAATATGCACTCTTTTCCAAGTTATGCACACTAAATAGGCACTGCTAATTGGGACGTCTACCAATTAACTACAATAAGAATGAAGTTGAACAAATAGAAATCTAATTCACAATTTGTAATCACATAAACGATAAGTTCATCAATCAATAGGTTCCATCAAAACCTTAGAAAAGAATTTAGCTACTCATGCTTGAAGAAACAAAAAGAATAATAATTGAAATCATAAAGAATTGCTTGATATAAAATAATAGAAAGAGTTTGAGAGGAATCTCTCCTACTAAAACCTTGCAAAAGTATTGAAGAAATAAAGTACATGCCTCTATGGGGCAAACTAGGAGTTTATATAGAGGTTTTAGGGCTTAAAAACTAAATTAGAGTCCAACTGGGATTACTGCCACTGGGACTTCCGCGGTTCATTCGCGGCCGCGAGCGGACCGCGAACAGTCAAACTTTAGAGGCCTTCTTTTTTCGCGGTTCATCCGCGACCGCGAGTGGACCGCGGATGAACAGTGCTTCTGTTCCTTTACTGCTTCGTCCAGCCCTCTTCACTTTAGCTCTTCTCTTGGCCTTTTCATCAACTTATGGCTTCAAAATGGCTTTTTAAGGCATCCAATGCATCACATGTACCTGTAAAACACAATCAAACAATGCATCACATGTACCTGTAAAACACAATCAAACACTAATCAAAGCATTTTATCCTCTTAACAACATTATTCTCATAATAAAGTGTGATTATTTAGGGTATAATTATAGTCAAATTCACCTATTATCAACACCCCACACTTAAACCTTTGCTCGTCCTCGAGCAACCTTTAATCACACCTTAGGCCAATTAACAAAAATTTGTCTCCCCCAAAATATGTCACAAAAGCTATTATACATGAACAACCTAAGATATGCATAATCTTTACTTAACTGTAACTTCTCATGCCCGCACATTATTACTTACTCTACTTATTACCAAAATCTTGCAAATTTACCTTCTTCCTCTTGAATTACATGCCCTCACAAAAGTTATTGAGAGAAGTTCCCACACATTAACAATTCAAATACATGGAACTTATAGATATCGGAAAAATTCACTCACTCTCAACAAAGAACATTTATATGAATACAGACACACCATAGGCTTGCCCCTAGTGTAATACTCCACTAATCGAGTTATCCAATCATAGATCAAGAGGTCTTTAAGGGTTGTAATGTAGGCTATGGGACGGGTAGGATACTTTTGGGTATAGTGACTAGCCTCCCTAAGCACTTTTCTTTTCTCTTTCACCACTTTCCCTTTTAGTTTTCTTCCTTATGTCTCCCGTAAACATTTATTCACTTTTATTTACTTTTAATCCCCATTTTTCTTTTGTTGGTGTAACTGGCCTTTGTAATTTTCATATATACATTGATATAGCTCTTTTTCTCATTGCTTTGCAACACATTTATATTATTTTGGCCAGCTTACTATTTTCTACCATTCATTCTTGATTTTCCCTTTTCAATTTTCCTTCACCCCACACTTAAACTTTTGCATATTCCTTACAATAGAAGTGCTTCTAGGAGGTAAAGTAGAACAAAATACAATAATTTTGAAGAACATTCAAAGGTTATCAAAGAATAGGCTTTAAGCTCAAAGGGGTTAACTAAGATATAATGTACGGGTGAATTCATGTCTATTGATATATGGGGTTACACAAAGAAATGCCTCTATCCTTTCTACAACCAAACAACTTCTATTTCGCTTTGCAAACACACAGGGCAAGTTCTAGGCATCATGTACAACATACAATGTAAGTAAAAACCTCACACACACATGGCATGCAACTCATTTGGAATCCGGTTTATCTACAAAATCCTATCAATGTTCAAGCAAGCATTACTGTGCAATTTAAGGCATATTAAGATTCTACAGTCAAGCTTAAAAGATACATTCTCAAGTTTAATTTACGCTTTTGCTAATGTGCATATTCGGGGTTACATGTTGCCCTTTTACCTCTAATCCTAAGAAAAGAAAGAAAGAAAGAAAAAAAAAATCTACCTAACACGGTTCAATAAAAACCCTTGGAAAAGAACCGCGGTCAAAAGAAAAACCAAGGGGGAGAGGATACACTACCTAGAAAAGAAAATAAAAGAAAGAAAAATTCCTACGTGGACTACTTCCCTCAAGAGTACTTGTCCTAAATAGTCCGTCATCGGGAAGAGTCCTCTACTCATATTTTTGGATTTTTAAAATTTTATGATTTTTTTATTTTTTTTTTATTTTTATTATTTTAGATTACTTACTACACTAATATATACATCATGTACAAGATAAGTTTCCCACCCCACACTTAAAAATATGTCATGTCCTCATGGCATAAACAATATGAAAGCACAATAGGGTTTAAGAAAACTTACCTGTGACTCACTCGGAGTCGGAAACAGTGGATGGGTCGACATGGCATGCTCTCCCAAGTGCTCTGAACCATGCCATAAATTTGTTCTCCGACCGGGCTTGCCTAGTTGACATGGCATCTAGTCGTGTGTGTAGACCGTCAACTGAAGTGCGCAGAGCAGCCACTTCCTCCTCCATTGACCTCAACATAGGTCGTGTGGACTCGGATCTAGACATGCTTGCTCCGCGAGGAGCAGGCCTGGAAGGTCCAGCTGAATCCATGGAGTGGCTGGCCCGGGCCTCCGGTACGGGATCATCATCATCATCTAAGTCAATGGGTGTGGTGTCTCGTCCAACCCGAATAGTAGCAGCTCTAAATGGAGCTTTTGGTAGCAGCTCACCGTCAGTATCAGTAACTGGGGTGTGGTTGAGGAGACACAAGGTAGTGACAAGAGATGGGTAATAGAAACCCTTGGCAGTGAGGGATCCCCTCAATACCATCTCGTCACTAATAACCCGGGCAATATCAACATCCCGGTGTGTTACCAAACACCAAGTCAACACAGCCCTATTAAAGTTAACATCTGTAGTGTTACTTGAGGGCAAAATGCGGTTGCAAATTATAGAGAACCAACATTTGGCAATGTGTGTGAAATAGTTAGAATGCAGAGTTTGGTTTCTAATCCATACTGGAACACCATCTACACATAAGGCCTCAATTAGCATATCCCATGTGACACCGGGCCTATCATGGTAATAATCAATATCACTCGTGTGTAGTGGTAGGCGAAGTACCTACCGAATGGTGGGAATATGAGCATTTACTTGCTTACCTCTGACGAAAACTCGTCTCACCGAGGAGTACGGGGCGTTGGCATAGAATTCTCTGACAAGCATCTTGTTTACCTTAGTGGGTGTTTCAAAAAGGAACTCCATCTCTCGCCGTCGGATCTCATCATACATTTCCGGCTTTTCCGAGCGGATGGCTATTCTGTCCACTTCAACCTCTTGAAGCCACTTTTTGTTCGCTTTGATGTGAAATGCATTTTCCGCCCCTTCATCGGCAAACCGAGATTCATCATAAGTCGGTTGCCTGGATGAGCTAGCACCATGTCGTGGTCTCTTTGGAGCCATGATCCTGTACAATTAAGATAGCCAAAAAGTGTATAAACTGTTAGTTAGTGGAAGGCTACTCAGACTTCGCCATCCTTGATAATTCACAATTGACCATCAATTATGTGTAATTCCCGCATACTCTTTATCTAACTATTTCCTACATGCCCAATTGCGTACCCCACACTTAGTTCTTGGCACACATACTAGTACCCTATTGACTTAGTCCATCCCCAAAAAGTATTCAATAACCATTTTAAGAGTTGGCATTATGTCTCCTAATTTTCCTTAGTCTATTACGCTCAATGTAATGTGCCCCAACTTAACCAACCAACACATATATATGGTAGAACTACTATTTGGGTTTCCAAATCATAAAATCAACATCATAAACACAATTGAAAACCCAACACCCATTCTTCACCAAACATCAATCATAGAACAAGGTTCCTTAGAGTAATTTCATGGCAAAATTAAAAGCACAATGATAAACCAAGCAACATTCATGAATGGACCCTAACTAACACTAACTAAATATTTATACAAACTAAACAATCAAAAGCTAAAAAAATGGAACAAAATAAAAGAGAGAAGTAGAGAAACTTACAAGTTATAGTAATGGAGAAGTGGGGTGGAAGAAAGGGATGATTTGGAGAAGAGAGGGATGGGGATTTTTAGAGAGAAGGGAGAGGTTTTGAATTTAGAGAGAGAGAGAGATTTGAGAGGGGAGGGGCGGCTGATTTGGGTATTGGGAAAGGGGGGGTAAGTTATTTTAGGGTTTAGAAAGGGGGGAGGGAAAAAAAAATTAAAAAAAACTTTAAATTTTTGCCGACCGCGGAACTGACCGCGACTGTTCGCGGTTCGTTCGCGGCCGCGGATGGACCGCGAACAGTCGAGATTCAGAGGAGGCATTTTTTCGCGGTTGGTTCGCGGCCGCGGATGGACCGCGAACAGAGAAAGTTCAGAGAGGGTATTTTTCCGCGGTTCATCCGCGGTCCGCGGGTGAACCGCGGACAGTGCTCCTTTATGAAAAACTTCGACTGCTTCAGCAAAAGATTTTTTTTTTGTTTTTCTTATATTTTTTGTTTTTCTTATATTCCTTTATTACTAAGATTAAATTACTTACAACATGTTCGTGGGTTGCCTCCCACGTAGCGCCCGAGTTAACGTCGCGGCACGACTCAACTTAGCGCATTTTACGGCTCGCTGGACCTTTGAGGTTCATCCAACCGCAATTCTATCTTGTCCTCCATGTCATCCAGGCCTATGTATTGTTTCAACCGCTGTCCGTTTACCTTAAATGTACGTGATCCATCCATAGTTTGAATTTCCACAGCTCCGGACTCAAATGCCTCAATTACCTTAAAGGGTCCTGACCACCTTGATTTCAATTTACCTGGGAACAGTCGTAATCTTGAATTGTATAGTAGTACCTTGTCCCCATTTTTGAAGGTACGCTCAACGATATTTTGATCATGGATCCGCTTCATCCTCTCTTTATACAATCTTGTATTTTCAAATGCTAGATACCGAAATTCTTCCAACTCATGCAATCCGGTCAACCTTGCTTTACCTGCTTCATCCAAGTTGAGATTCAATTGTTTCAGTGCCCACCACGCTTTATGTTCTAATTCAACCGGTAAGTGACAAGCTTTTCCGAACACCAATTTGTAAGGAGACATGCCAATGGGTGTTTTGAATGTTGTTCTATATGCCCATAGTGCGTCATCGAGCTTCCTGGACCAGTCGGTTCTTGTAGCGTTCACTGTTTTGGTCAGTACACTTTTAATCTCCCTGTTGGAGACCTCAACTTGTCCGCTAGTTTGCGGGTGATATGGAGTGGCCACCCTGTGTTTAACATCATACTTGGCCAATAATTTCTCAAAGGCTCGGTTGCAAAAGTGTGTGCCCCCGTCACTAATGATGGCCCTTGGAGTCCCAAACCGGGTGAAAATATTCTTCTTCAAAAATCCCACTACTACCTTAGCATCATTGGTGGGTAGTGCTGCGGCTTCCACCCATTTGGACACGTAGTCAACAGCAACAAGTATGTACTTATTTCCGTATGAGCTAATGAAGGGCCCCATGAAATCTATTCCCCAGACATCGAATACTTCCACTTGCTGGATTGGATTCATTGGCATCTCATGACGCCGAGAGATGTTCCCGGTGCGTTGACATTCGTTGCAACCTTTCACCCACAAGTGTGCATCCTTAAATACTGTCGGCCAATAGAAACCGGCCTCGAGTATTTTGGCAGCTGTACGTATTCCTCCAAAGTGCCCGCCATATGCTGAAGCGTGACATGCCTGCAAAACAGAAGATTGTTCTATCTCGGGGACACATCTCCGGATCATGTTATCAAGACATATCCTAAACAAGTATGGTTCATCCCAATAATAATACCGACTTTCACGAAAAAATCTTTTCCTCTGGACCGATGATAGGTCATAAGGAACAATGCCACTGGCTAGATAATTAGCATAGTCAGCATACCATGGAGCTTCCAGGAGAGTGGTTGTGAGCAATTGCTCATCTGGAAAGGTTTCCAGAATTTCCCCACTCTCTTTGACAAGTTCGGCTCCTTCAAGTCTTGACAAATGGTCAGCTACTTGATTTTCAGTACCTTTTCTATCTCTGATTTCGAGGTCGAACTCTTGGAGAAGCAACACCCAACGAATTAGGCGTGGCTTAGAGTCCTTTTTATCAATTAGATATCTTAAAGCTGCATGGTCCGTGTAGACGATTACCTTTGATCCTATGAGATAGGACCGAAATTTGTCGAATGCAAACACAACCGCTAGCATCTCCTTTTCCGTCATTGTGTAGTTTAGCTGTGCTCCATTCAGAGTTCTGCTTGCATAGTATATTGGATGCATCAGTTTATCTTTCCTCTGGCCCAGTACTGCCCCCACTGCATAATCACTTGCATCGCACATTAACTCAAACGGTTGATCCCAGTCCGGGGCAATGATGATGGGTGCTGTGACCAGCCTCTTTTTCAGTTCCTCAAAAGCAATCCTGCATTCGTCAGTAAAAACAAAAGAATGGTCTTTCTCAAGTAACTTACAGAGAGG
Organism: Nicotiana noctiflora; assembly: GCA_032618575.1. Taxonomy (NCBI): domain Eukaryota; kingdom Viridiplantae; phylum Streptophyta; class Magnoliopsida; order Solanales; family Solanaceae; genus Nicotiana; species Nicotiana noctiflora. Next base: position 92,238 of record JASVEL010010485.1, on the reverse strand, counting down.
GTTTGATATTTTGGAGAAGTCTTTAATGAACCTCCGGTAAAAACCGGCGTGTCCAAGAAAGCTTCTTATGGCCCCGACGGATGTTGGTGGAGGCAACTTTGCAATGATGTCGACTTTAGCACGGTCCACCTCAATGCCTTTGCTTGAAACCCTGTGCCCAAGTACTATACCTTCTTGAACCATAAAGTGGCACTTCTCCCAGTTTAGTACTAAGTTTGTTTCCATGCATCTTTGTAATACTCTATTCAGATTGGCCAGGCATTCGTCGAATGAATTTCCAACCACTGAGAAATCGTCCATGAACACTTCCATAATGTCTTCCACCATGTCGGTGAAAATAGCCATCATGCACCTTTGAAAAGTGGCAGGTGCATTGCATAGTCCGAATGGCATCCTCCTGAAGGCGAAGATACCATAAGGGCATGTGAAGGAGGTCTTCTCTCTATCTTCGGGGGCTATGGAGATTTGATTGTACCCCGAGTATCCATCCAGAAAGCAAAAGTGAGATCTCCCTGCCAACCTGTCAAGCATTTGATCAATGAAGGGAAGTGGGAAGTGATCCTTGCGAGTGGCTAGATTCAGTTTCCTGTAGTCCATGCATATTCTCCATCCGGTGACGGTTCTTGTTGAGATCAGTTCATTGTTGTCGTTTTTCACCACCGTCATGCCTCCTTTCTTGGGTACACATTGGACCGGACTCACCCAGCTGCTGTCTGAGATTGGGAAGATTATTCCCGCATCTAGCCACTTTATTACCTCCTTCTTCACCACTTCCTTCATGTTGGGGTTCAGCCTTCTTTGATGTTCCCTGGAAGGTTTATGTCCATCTTCCAGGAGGATTTTATGCATGCAATAGGCTGGGCTGATCCCTTTTATGTCTGCCATGGTCCACCCAATGGCAGTCTTGCATTCCTTGAGTACCTGTATAAGCTTTTGAGCCTGCACATCTAACAAACTAGATGAGATAATAACAGGTAATGTGGAGTTAGGGCCTAAATACTCATATCCGAGATGTGATGGTAGTGGTTTAAGTTCAAGCTTCGGTGGCTCTTCTATGGATGGCTTTGCTGGTGGGTTTTCTCTTTTTTCTAGGTGTAGGGGTTCGAATTCGATCTCTCGCTTCCAAAATCCCTTGCCTTCCAAGGATAATACCCATTCGGCCAAACTTTCACCATTTACCTCTTCCATGTTCATCAGGCATGCTTGCAGTGGGTCTTCGATAGTCAATTCTGCATCGTCGGTTTCCACTATTACATCGACCGCATCAACTAGAGAGCAATTTGCAAACTCGCTAGGGCGCCTCATGGATTTTTGCACATTGAAGATGATCTCCTCATCATTCAACCTCATCTTGAGTTCCCCAGTTTCACAATCAATTATGGCTCTCCCAGTAGCTAGGAATGGTCTTCCCAGGATTAGGGGAATTTCTTCGTCGACCCTGCAATCAAGAATAACAAAATCGGCGGGAAACACGAACTTCCCGACCTGGATTAGCACATCATCTATAATGCCAAATGGACGCTTAACCATCCTGTCAGCAAGCTGTAACAGCATAGAGGTGGGTCTGGTTCTCCCAATGCCTAACCTCTTATAGACAACTAAGGGCATGAGATTAATGCTTGCCCCAAATCACATAAAGCCTTAGCAAAGGCATAATTCCCTATAGTGCATGGGATGGTGAAACTACCTGGATCAGATAGCTTCTCAGCAATGGGTCTAGAGACCACTGCACTACAAGTCTGTGTGAGTGTAACTGTGGCCAAGTCTTGGAAATCAAATTTCCGCGACATTAAATCCTTCATCATCTTAGCATAACCAGGCATTTCTTTTAAAGCTTCAATTAATGGGATGTTTACCTGAATTTGCTTGAGCATGTCGAAGAACTTTTTGTATTGTTCCTCTTTTTGGTGTTTGGCCAACCTTTGGGGGAATGGTGGTGGAGGCCTCTTCTTCCCGGTGACTTGGGATTTATCTTTGTCTACCGCTTTCTCATCAATCTGCTGCTCTACCTTTTCCGTTACTTTTTCCGCTCCCTGTTGTGCTTCTTTATTTTCAGCAATTGGCTGGACTGTGGCTTTTGTCAATCCTGTGGATTCATCCAGTTCAATGGGCAATGGCGTAGGTGTCTCAACCTGTCTGTCAATATTTTCACTTTCATTCTCAGCATCAAGATCTCTACCGCTTCTCAGAGTTACTGCCATTATTTGCTTTGGGATTTGGTCCTTTGGGTTCGTTTGTGTATCTGCAGGTAATGTCCCTTGAGGACGGTTGTTGAGAGACATAGCAATCTGCCCCATCTGCACTTCCATATTTTTGATTGCTGCATCATGTGCATCTATTCTTTCATTGGTCTTAGCATTTGACCCAATTACCTGCTGCATCATAGCTTCCAACCTTGCAAACCCATCGTCATGCCTGCCCCCATGTGGTGGTGGGGGTGGATGATATCCCTGCTGCTGATTGCCGAAATTCGAGGTCTAGGATATGGAGCCATGTTGTGTGGTGGCCTCATACCTGCTGCATTGAATTGTGGTTGGGGAGGTCTGTATTGCATTGGAGCCTGTTGGCCCCAGTTTTGATTACCTTGTCGCTGCCCTCCATAGTTAGCCACATAGTTCATATCTTCATGCTGATGATGATGTTCTTGGTCTGCAGCCCATGGATTACCTATGGGTTGGCTAATGCAAGATGTGCATAAACCACCATTGGTAGTATCTACAATGTGAACTTGTTGCTTAACCCCTGATTCTTCCACCTTCTTTGTCAGGATGCTCATTTGTGTCAATAAAGTTGCCACGTTCTCCTCCAGAGTGTTGGATGGATCCAGAGGTACAGAGTGTACTACTGGTGTGATAGGAGCATTCCTGGACGTCCACCTGGAATTTTGAGCCATCTTGTCTAGCAAATTTTGGCCCTCTCTCCAAGTCTTGCTCAGAAAAGCCCCACCTGCTGAAGCATCTACAATGTTCTTCATACTGTCTGAAAGTCCCATGTAGAACCTTTGACCCAACATCTGTTCAGGGATTCCATGGTGAGGACACATAACAAGCATGCCTTTGAATCTCCCCCAAGTTTCATGTAATGTTTCCAATGGTTTCTGTTTGAAGCTCACAATCTCATCAATTTGTTGAGTTGTTTTATTGGGTGGATGAAACTTGTTGTGGAATTGTTTGACTAACTCATCCCAAGTTGCAATGGAGTTTATTGGGAGTGAGTTTAGCCATATCTGTGCTGCTCCTGTAACTGAGAATGGAAAAAGTAGTAATCCGATAGCTTCCGGAGTTACATTCGGTTGCCTTTGTGTTTTGCATATTGATAGAAAGTTTTTGAGGTGCTGCTGTGGATCTTCAACCTGAGACCCAGAGAATAATCCCTTGTTTTGCAACAAGTGAAGCATGTTGTTAGTAATCTGGAAGGACTCGGCTTGAATTGCTGGCACAACGATGGCAGTTGCCAAATTATCCGCTGTGGGTTGTGCCCAGTCGAACAATGCACCTTCTTGTGCCTCCTGTGCCTCTTGCATGTTTAGCCCGGCTTGTTGGTTTTGAGCGTTCATGTCACCCATGTCGAAGTCTAGTTTGATTGGTTGTTGAGATTGTTGAATTTGTTTGATGGCTTTGTTACGTGCCCGGAAAGGTTTGCTCGGGGTCTGAGAGTCCTTCAATTAGTTCTCCAGTCCTTGCAGATTTTCTAGGCATGCACTGAATACCCAAATCAACAAACGTCAAAATATTCAATGTAGAGTGTAGAAAGAACCTGAATACACAAGAATCTTGAAGTTCTGTCAATGACAATTGATAATTCCATTAATTCCCCGGCAACGGCGCCAAAATTGATTCACGTCCAAGCAACGGTCGTAGTCAATATAACTTGGTTTAATAAGTCCAAGATCGATCCCACAGAGAATTAACCTACCAATTGCAACTTTCACAACCCCAAAAGTACTTCCGAATCAAGTTCCCAAACTTTGAATATATATTTGTGTGTTTTCGAACAACTACTTTGCAAGAATTAAAGATTGCTTTAAAAGAAAGAATTGAATGTTGAATAAAATAATATAGAGAAAGACTAAGGTGTTGATTTCCCCTATTGATGGAATCCCTTATCGTTATGCTCTTACAAATTGATAATATATTCTATCAATCATGAACGCTATGTGTATCGTAACCCTCTCCCGAGCAATTACAATAATTTACTAGTGCACTCTCCCGAGCTAACCTAGCTAGCTTTAATTTGAATAGTTCACTTTAGATTGCACCCAAGACTTCGTTATTCCTAACCCCGTCTTTACGCCTAAAATTATAGATTCCTCTAATAACCTAGGTGTGGTGTTGTTCAACAATAAACCTAAATATGCACTCTTTTCCAAGTTATGCACACTAAATAGGCACCGGCTAATTGGGGATCCTACCAATTAACTACAATAAGAATGAAGTTGAACAAATAGAAATCTAATTCACAATTTGTAATCACATAAACGATAAGTTCATCAATCAATAGGTTCCATCAAAACCTTAGAAAAGAATTTAGCTACTCATGCTTGAAGAAACAAAAAGAATAATAATTGAAATCATAAAGAATTGCTTGATATAAAATAATAGAAAGAGTTTGAGAGGAATCTCTCCTACTAAAACCTTGCAAAAGTATTGAAGAAATAAAGTACATGCCTCTATGGGGCAAACTAGGAGTTTATATAGAGGTTTTAGGGCTTAAAAACTAAATTAGAGTCCAACTGGGATTACTGCCGCTGGGACCTCCGCGGTTCGTTCGCGGCCGCGAGCGGACCGCGAACAGTCAAACTTCAGAGGGCTTCGTTTTTCGCGGTTCATCCGCGACCGCGAGTGGACCGCGGATGAACAGTGCTTCTGTTTCTTTACTGCTTCGTCCGGCCCTCTTCACTTTAGCTCTTCTCTTGGCCTTTTCATCAACTTATGGCTTCAAAATGGCTTTTTAAGGCATCCAATGCATCACATGTACCTGTAAAACACAATCAAACACTAATCAAAGCATTTTGTCCTCTTAACAACATTATTCTCATAATAAAGTGTGATTATTTAGGGTATAATTATAGTCAAATTCACCTATTATCAGTTTCATGATGTCAAAGAATACCTCAGGTTAGGAATATACCCAGAGCAGGCAACTGGAGATAAAAAAAGAGCTATTCGGCGATTGGCGAACGGATTTTTCCTTAGTGGAGGGGTGCTGTACAAAAGAACCCCAAATTTGGGATTGTTGACATGTATAGATGCAAGTCAAGCCACAACAGTGATGACAGAGATACACGCCGGAGTTTGTGGGCCACATATGAGCGGATATGTATTGGCAAAGAAGATTCTTCGAGCAGGATATTATTGGATCACTATGGAGCGTGATTGTATAAGTTTCGTGCGAAGATGCCATAAGTGTCATATACACGGAGATTTGATTCATTCTCCACCGACCGAATTGCATACAATGTCGGCGCCATGGCCATTTGTTGCGTGGGGTATGGATGTTATCGAACCTATAGAACCTGCGGCTTCCAATGGTCATAGGTTCATTCTGGTAACGATCGATTATTTCACCAAATGGGTGGAGGCCAAAACCTTCAAATCAGTGACCAAGAAGGCGGTGGTGGACTTCGTACATTCCCACATCATCTGCAGGTTTGGAATCCCAAAGATAATCATCACGGATAACGGTGCCAATCTTAATAGCGGATTGATGAAGGAGGTATGTCAACAGTTCAAGATTACACACCGAAATTCCACACCATACCGTCCCAAAGCAAATGGTGTGGTTGAGGCGACAAACAAGAATATAAAGAAGATATTGAGGAAGATGGTAGAAGGGTCTAGGCAATGGCATGAAAAGTTACCATTCGCACTGTTGGGTTATCGCACTACCGTCCGGACTTCGGTAGGTGCAACTTCTTACTTGTTGGTGTACAGGACTGAAGCAGTAATACCAGCAGAAGTTGAAATCCCATCCCTCCGAATTGTCGTTGAAAGCTGAGATTGACGACGATGAGTGGGTCAAAACCCGATTGGAGCAATTAAGCTTGATCGATGGAAAGAGATTGATAGCAGTATGTCATGGCCAATTGTATCAAAAGGGAATGGCGCGAGCATATAACAAGAAGATACGTCCCAGGAAATTTGAAGTGGGATAGCATGTGCTGAAGAGAGTTCTACCACATCAGGCCGAAGCAAAAGGCAAGTTCGCTCCAAATTGGCAAGGACCATTTGTTGTGACTAGAGTATTATCCAACGGCGCTCTATGTCTAACTGATATTGAGGGAAGATGCACCGATATGGCTATCAATTCTGATGCAGTCAAGAGATATTATGTGTAATTCTTTAATGTATTTGTCAACGTTTGGTTTCGTTTGTTTGTATTTGGCATTTTTCGGAGAATGAAATGACAGAGGCAATTTTTCTACTACCCAAACACTTTAACCCTTGTTTTCCCCTTTGAGCCGTAATTATTCTTTCATATACCCTCTTTGGAATCCTCAAAGAAGATTTATAACAAAATAGAAAAAGAAACAAAGAAAAGATACAAGAAAAAGTGAACTACGTTCGACCTGATTCCTCAAGAAGGATACGTAGGCGCCACACGCCTTGGTCATAGTAAAATAAAAATCAAAGATTCCCCAAGCAACAAAACTGGGGCAGAAGTCATGTTTCGTTTGAAAAGATAGTGTGGATTCCAAAATTTGTAATGAGCTAACCGTTGAGGTTAAATCCCTTTTCTATAGCCTCGCACACAAAAACCACATTAATGACCAAAAAAGACCTCTCGATCAGTATTTGATAAACGCCAAGTCATGCAAATGAAAGCCAAGAATGACACTCCGATCCTCGACTGAATCCAGGATTCACAAATTGGAAATGGATAGCCCTTTAGAGGGAATTTCGTGGATAATACCCCAGCCCACCGCATGGAAAGAAAGCAAAATGAGAGAGTTTTAATAGTGAAAATCCTCGCGGGCACCTTAAGGCGAAGAAAGCTGAGAGAAATAAAATGAGAGAGTCTTACGGTGAAAACCTTTACAGGCACCCTAAGGCGACGGGAGGTCGAGAGAAATGAGAGAATCTTATTAGTGAAAACCCTAGGAAGGGCACTATGAGGTGACAAGGTGAGATGGTTGCAAGGTGTCTGCGTGAGACGAGGTTGGGACATTCGTTTGCTTCTAGCAAAACGCAGCCGTCAGAAAGTGATTGACATAAATAGACCGGGTAGATTAATCTCGAAGGCACGACATAACCATTGGATCAGTTATACATTCAGATAAGTTTTTCCCAGTTTTGAGTTCAGAAAAGTTTTCCCTTTTTTGTCTTTTGCAGTCAGCATTCTTTATTTCATTTTTATCTATCATTTTTCTCTCTTTTTAAAGATTTTTATGTTTTTTTTCGAAAATTGACTTTTCAAAGCTTACTACCAAGTCTCCCAAATCGGTACAATGAAGATGAATAGGCGTGGAACAAGGCAATAAGTCAAAAGACGTTCCGATATTAGGATTGGAGCGACAGGTTGATTGGAAGGTTCAGAGGAATTATGGAGTAGGGCGGAGAACAGCAAGGACACATATTACACATCCGGGAGATAGTTTCTCACAACAGATCGTCGACTAAGAGGGTCGGACCACACTGAAGTTTGGAATAAAAGGAGAGATGAGAGATCATCTGTGGAAAGAGCACCATCCCCAGCAAGTATCAACGTCATCCCCAAAGTTTGAGGAAGGCAAAACAGCTAAAAGAGAAAAGGAAAACTGCCCCAGCAAGAGCGGCGCGACCGCTCACTGCGTTTTGAAATTAACAATTTTTCTTTGATTTAAAGCAAGAAAAGAGGGTTCGTTGGCAGAAAAACATGCCACGTAGAAGGTTATCAAACTGGGGCAGAAAATTTTCTCCCATTGCGAAAATTTTCTTGAAAACAAATACCCAGTGGATAAGGATAGAAAGCAACACAGGATTTTGGAAGAAGGAAAATACCAGCTTCGAGCGGAATAGTTTTGAAAGAGGCCAGACAACATGAGGAAGTGATCTTTGAGCACGGTATCATCCCCAGCAGTTCTTGGAAAAATGAAACACTGATTTCGAGAATTCCCCAGCAGCATTATATCCCATAAGTTTTTCAAGGAAGCAAAGCGCGAGTCACGAAGGAGGTTTGTAAGGAGGAAAAAGGAAAAGGGATCCCCCAACAGGGTAATCCTCAGTTAATGACATTTCAATCCCCAGCGAGCTCGGGAGAGAATAAAGGTTGAAGGAAGTAGAAAAGGACGAAATAAAGAAGACTTCCCCAGCAGCATTATCCCCAGCAGGTAAGTGAACAATTCCAAAGATATCCCCAGTCAAGGGAAAAATAACATGACCCAGGAGGAAAGCAATCCCGAAACAAGGTAATTCAGAAGAAAGGGTGGCCCAAGAGACGATGCAGGAAGAAGAAAACGGTACAGGAAGAATGGAGTGGCGATTTATTTTGACGTTGTAGTGGAAGTCAGGGAGCCCGCCTGAAGAATAGAGTGGCTATTTAATTTTGAAATTGTAGTTGAAGTCAGGGAGCCCGCATGAAGAATGGAGTGGCGATTTAATTTTGAAATTGTAGTTGAAGTCAGGGAGCCCGCCTGAAGAATGGAGTGGCGATTTATTTTGAAGTTGTAGTTGAAGTCGGGGAGCCCGCCTGAAGAATGGAGTGGCGATTTATTTTTGAAGTTATAGTTGAAGTCGGGGAGCCCGCCTGAAGAATGGAGTGGCGATTTTATTTTGAAGTTGTTGTTGAAGTCGGGAGCCCGCCTGAAGAATGGAGTGGCGATTTAGTCATGAAGATATAGTGGAAGTCAGGGAGCCCGCCTGAAGAATGGAGTGGAGATTTAATTTTGAAATTGTAGTTGAAGTCAGGGAGCCCGCCTGAAGAATGGAGTGGCGATTTAGTTTTGAAGTTGTAGTTGAAGTCAGGGAGCCCGCCTGAAGAATGGAGCGGCGATTTAGTTTTGAAGTTATAGTTGAAGTCAGGGAGCCCGCCTGAAGAATGGAGTGGCGATTTAGTTTTGAGGTTATAGTTGAAGTCAGGGAGCCCGCCTGAAGAATGGAGTGGCGATTTAGTTTTGAAGTTGTAGTTGAAGTCAGGGAGCCCGCCTGAAGAATGGAGTGGCGATTTAATTTTGAAATTGTAGTTGAAGTCGGGGAGCCCGCCTGAAGAATGGAGCGGCGATTTATTTTTGAAGTTGGTTAGCTGAAGTCAGGGAGCCCGCCTGAAGAATGGAGTGGCGATTTATTTTGAAGTTGTAGTGGAAGTCGGGGAGCCCGCCTGAAGAATGGAGTGGCGATTTATTTTTGAATTTGGTTGAGGAAAGCGGTTGAATGTAACGGAAATACCAAGCATGAATCCAAGTTCTAGTTGAAGTAAGGGAGCCCTCCTGAAGAATGGAGTGGCGATTTATTTTAAAAGTTATAGTTGAAGTCAGGGAGCCCGCCTGTAGAAGGGAGTGGCGATTTAGTTTTGAAGTTGTAGTTGAAGTCAGGGAGCCCGCCTAAAGAACGGAGTGGCGAGTTATTATTTTGAAGTTGTTGTTGAAATCAGGTGCCCGCCTGAAGAATGGAATGGCGATTTATGATTAGAGTTTGTCGATAAAGTCAGAAGCCCGCCGGAAAAGCAGAATGGCGTCTCAGTTTCTAAGATTTGATAAGGATAGTGAACAATCGGGAAGTGACAGAGTGTAAAGGAAATCCTCAGCACAAATCCAAGTTCAAGATCACAAGGAAGGGACCAGCGGTTAGAGTTCGGCAATCAAGATAGGCCGAAATAACAATTGGCAGAAGAGAAGAAGCATCAGAAGGAAACATCAAGGCCGATAGAATAGCAAGGAACATGACAAGATCAAGTTGAAAAGATAGATAAGAATTTGCAATACTGTAACTTAGTCTAGCTTCTTATTTTTTGTTTAGCACGATGTAATAAGTAGATCAGTTAAGTAGTAGCATCAACAGCAACAGCCATAACAGCAAGGTCACAGCTTCATGGTAGTCCCAGCTACCAAAACTTCCCGAACTACATTGACCTGATTCCCTTTTAGCCAGGGATATGTAGGAGACCTTCTGAAGCAAAGGTTCGGTCAAACGTTTCCAAAAAATGCTTCATACGGAGTGCTCAAACGGGCAAAAATCGCTCGTATCCGCTCACTTATCTTTGCACGAAAACTCTTCATGTTTTCGAGCAAAGAGGGGCAGCTGTGAGCACATAATTTTTGCCCCACGCGAGCTATTCCCAAATGAAATAAAAACAAAATGGTCTGCTTTATTGTGTGCATTTTGTGTATTTTTGTGAATTTTTGCATTCGTGTGTTCGTACTTATTTGTCTAATAAATAATTAATTACAAAAGGAAAAATTGTGCATTTGTGTTCTTTGTCGATTGGTTGATTTTACATTGAACTAATAACGCATATTTTATTTCTCAATTTTGTTTGTGTTTAAAATGGCTTTTATTTAAAGTGAGTTAATGAAGGAAATGAAGTAAAGGGCTAAAAATGCAAGTTCGTCCAGGCCCTAAAGGGCTGTTCTGCCCGGTCTATTCATTGAGTCTCTAAGACTCATGAAACGACGTAGCATGACATTGAAGCTACGTCGTTCTGGCACTAGCAGATCTCATCCGTTGACCCATTCCCAATCCAACGGTCGAGATCACACCATCATAACCCAGGTGCCCGTTCCAGTTAACCCGGACCGACCCAATCTCCTCTTAATCCAAACGATGCCGTTTTGGTTAACCCAAAAGATCCTAGCCCTTAATCACACATGATCCAACGGCCAGGATCGAATCTCTCACCTAGTATATAAGTTTAACACCATACCCTAGCCCCCCTAGAACCCCCCTCTTTGTCTCTCAGAAGCTTTCAGAGACTCAGCTTCGCTTCGCCGTATGCCACCGTCTTCCGCCCGCCTGAAATCGCCCACGGCGGCGGACGGCGGCCAAACCTCCCCAAATTTACACCAGCTCTTCCCCTCACCTCCCTCAACATGAATCCGTCCTTCGTTTTCCTCGAATAATCTCCAAGGCCTTCGAATATTGAATCAAAGTTTCGTCGGAAACAAAAAACTTATGCCAAACCGCCCTAAACTCAACCCAAGCACTCCCATGACCTCCCTCATACCCCTACTAGCCTTGGTTCAGTTTGAATCTGACCAAAATCGGTCAAGCCCCAAATCCGAGCCCCAAGAACCCTAGCATTGAGAAATTAGGGATTTCATCAATTGAAGTCTAATAGACTGTAATTGGGATGTTTTCATTTGAAAACATTTCACTTAAAGTTCGTTCGACTCCAAAAATCCAAATTCGAGTGGTCCAGTCTCATTTTTTCTATTTTTCTCTCATTGATGGAGGTATGTCTTTCTTGCTTTTCTTCTTTGTTTATTTTGTACTTGCTTTTACTTGTGTTGACTATTTTTCGTTTTGACTGTATATGGCAATTTCTCTGTTTTTATTTCTCCTCCAAATCAAGACCTTTTTATTTGGTCAAATCATTTTTCTTGTATGTTCGACTCATTGTTTTGTTGTGATTACATTGTGTATTTAATTTAGTTAAGGTCGTCGAATAGTTAGTTCCACACTCCTATTAGTACAAGTTGAATCGCGTGTATGTTTGTTTGATCCTGTTAGTGTACTGTTAATTGTGTGTGTTACAAGCTGGTAGTTGATTGTTTTAAAGTATCATCAGTTAGTCGTATGGGGATGTGGTTAGAGCAATGTGGCAGTGAACTTGAATTTGCATGTTAAGCCTTGAGCCACTGTTGGATTAAAGTTCTCAACTTATCTGTGTTTTTTAAATCTGAGTGAAATTGGGTATAGCTGGTAGTTTATTTAAGAAAATCAGAAGCTAACGGTTAGAATGCAATGCACATGATACAACCTAGTGGAACCTGCTGTACAGCAGGGTATCCCATTAGCTCCCTGTACTTAGCATTTTAATACTAATAACCCATACTTAGACAGGATTTAGTGGTAAAGACAGAGGGATGGGAAGGGTCTGTCCAGTTGGTTTAAAAACAATAAAAGAGAGATTCTAAAATAGAGGAGAAAAAAGGAGAGTAGAGTGGGCTGTCAGGGGAGATAAGGATTGAAAAATACATTTTTTCTAATAATCTAAGTGTTAACACATGCTGGAAAAGGGATTAAGAGGGGAGGGTCTGAAATTTTGAGAGCTATAAAGGGACACACAGGGCAGAATATAGAGGGGACTGAAAAAAACATAAGTCGGGAGAGTTTGTGAGTTTAAGAAGAAACAGATAGGAGTCTTAAGGAAAAGTTTTAGAAAAAAAACCAGAAAGAGTGTTGAGGGAGTTACAATCTGGAAAACAAATATACTCATAGGAGTGTTTGAAGATCAGAAAATTGTTGTTCTCTTATTTTCTATATGTGCTTGTGATTTGGTCTTGCTGGGGTTTCAAGTGATTCTTCCTGAGGGTGCTATTAGATACTCTATTACTGTTTCATTGGGTTTGGCTGGATTTTGTACTGGTTTTTGCATCAATTCCTGGGTTGTGTGTTTTGCTGTTCATCATTGGTTGCTACTGGTTGTTGCTGAGTGTTGCTGTGGTTGTATACTACTGCTGTTATAACTGAACTACCTGTTGAGTCACTTCCTGTTGCTGTGCTTATTAGATCTAATAAGATCTGCTCAAATTTTCAGGTACACAACTGTATTTCTCAAGCGTTGAATAAATGAAGTTCATTTGGCTATTCAACTAGATGCAGTCATTTAGTTTGAATTAATTTAAAGTTCATTACAATGAAATTGTATAAGGACTGTTAAATTGTTTTCTTATGGTCGTATGAGTTTTTATGTATTTAGTAGTGTTAATTTGATTTAGCTTAAATTGATGATTTGTATTGTCAGGTGTTAAAATCAGAAACTTAAAAGTAGTAGTTTAGTTTGGAACTAGAAATCACTGTGATTCTATTTGTACTTTAAATATTAGAGATCATTTGAAGAAATTGAGCCTACTTAGGTTTAACTACAGAAAATCCATTCATTTAGCATCACTGTATTGAACTCTCATCCTGTAATGTATTAGCATGTTAGAATCAAATAGTCACTTTTTCGAAGTGTGTACATCATTGTTTGGCTAATTCTTCCTCATAAAGAATAGGATTTCAGAATAGTTAGCTAACTGACTTGTTATTTTACACGCTACTAGATAGCTGAATTAGTTCGTCTAGATTTAATTGAATTAGTTCACTGTTACGGCTATCTACTCATTGATTTCTATATAATTGAATAAGATCTTCTAGATTTTAGTTAGTGTTTCATCCCTTGAATTGGATTATTAACGCAATTAAAATAACTCAATTAGTAAGATAGATTTCAAATTAATAATAATGTCGGGGCTGCCAAAGCCATAAATCTGGACACACATTTGGCCCAGTTCAAGAGTTTCTTCTATTTAACCGGATTTTGAATATAATCAATTAAGATTTTCTTTTTGTAGAAAAAAAATAGTATTAGAAAATGTAGCACATTCTAGGATTGACCTTTAAAAAATAAATGGGACGAGCCCCGCTAAATAACGAATAAATCATGATGCCCTCGTAAATGTACATATATTCAAATAATTAGAATTTGGGACGAGCCGTTTAGCTAATTTCATGGTCCTTCGCAAAGTAATAATACGTTAGTCACTTTAGGTGTGGGTTTAATCTTTTTTTTTTAACTTTCTTAAAAAATGGGTGTGCATTTCATGCAACTCGAATCCAAATTCAATAACGTTGAATAAGAATGTGTCGAGGATCCGGGTGCATTTCATGTGACGTGATCCGAAAACATGTTCTTAAACAATGTTCATTTTTTTAAGTAGTAAGAAAAAAAGCGGTAAATAACATTAAAATTGCACTGTAGGATAATATGTTTTAAAATCAAGTACTTTAGCCAAATACGACAGTTGAGAGACCGTGCTAGAACCACGGAACTCGGGAATGCCTAACACCTTCTCCTGGGTTAACAGAATTCCTTATCCGGATTTTTGGTTCGCGGACCGTTAAATAGAGTCAAACCTTTCCTCGATTCGGGATTCAACCCGGTGACTTGGGACACCATAAATCTCCCAAGTGGCGACTCTGAATCTCTTAATAATTGAATCCCGTTTTGGTTGTCCTTTAATTGGAAAAACTCTCTCGCGCCCTCGCGGGTTAGCGGAAAAAGGAGGTGTGACAATCCCCCGCCTCATTTTCTCCTCTTCCCTTTCTTCTTCTTTTTCTTCTCCATGAAAACCCTAGAAACAGACCCCTTTCTTGATAAGCCGGTCACCGGAATCTACTTCCGGTGACCACCAAACAATGAGAAACCCTTCCAAACCAATGCCAAACGGGCCATCTTGGTCCGATCTACCCAACCCTACCACTCATCCCCTTCGAATCTCCTCGGAGTTCTTGGAATATCCAAAACAAAGTCGCTGGAACCCTAACTCTGGCGACTCAAAACCAAAACCCCACCAAGATACAATCTTTTACCCTCTCCCAAACATCCCGCTACAACCAAAAACTCAAAAGACTTCACCTTGAAGTCTAAAACAAAAACCAGAAAGAAAAAAGAGAAAAAACGAAAAAAAAAAAGAACAATGGTCCGGGGAAAAGACATGAAAAGAAATAAAAAAGGGAAAAGGGGAAAGCTCGGGGGACAAGCCCCTCTAAGCTAAGTACCCCCTCCTCTATGCTTTATTTTCTCTGCTTCTTTGCTTTCTCTGTATTATATGTGTTTTTTCTTGTCTTTTATGTTTCCATTTGTCTTTTTCTATTCTTTAGATTCTATATCTTTCGCATGTTAGTTTTAGGGTTTTTAATCTGCTCATCTTTCGTATCTTTTTCCTGTTTGTCTGTTCATCTTCTCTTGTTTCATTTCTTGCATCCTGCATATTCTTGTCTGTTTCTCTGTTTTCTTTAGATCTCGAAATCCCATGACTACATCTGTTTAGTAGTTGGGTTTTTTAACTTGCTCATCTTCTATATCTCTTGCTGTGTTTCTTTGATTCAAAGAGCTTGTTAGTATTAGGGTTTTTGTTCATCTTTCTCGTTTTGTTTTGATTTGGTTCTTCTATTCTATGTATCATATTCTTCTCCTTCTAAGTTAAAAGATCCATCTTTTGTTCGCCTTCTTGGCTTGTGGCTTCTGATTTGTTCATCTCTTTTATGACTCTTCGCATGATTAGTCGCTTAGTCATGGCTATTCATCTTTTCCTTATACTAAGATTATCTTGTCTGTTTGGATTGTTGTTCTGATTTGAAAACTTGACTTGGATATCTTGTTTTTTCCTCTGTAAATGTTAGACCTTTTCACCTTGTTGGTCTTCGATTTTTGTCTTCACATGTTTGACTTTAGTTCTGAAAAGTTTTTAGAGTCTCATTTTGTACTAGTTCACCTTTGGTTAACTCTCAGTAGTTGAGCAATTCTTCTTTTCTGATTCTCTTCATCTTCTTAGTTTAACTTTATGGTAAACAATTTGATTCTCATGCCTACTTAAGGGTCTTTACTCTAATAACACCCTCAGTGGCTATTCACATGCATTCTAATGATTCTTTCTTCATTATCCTCTCCATGTCCTTTTGTTTTACATACTTCACCTTGTCTGTCATGGAAAATGGTTTGATTTAGTGGGTTTAAGTGATATCATTCATATAGATTCTCTGATTGTTTGTGATAGTCTATGCTTCTATGTGTACCTGTGCCATGAACCTTAATAGGTTTTGAAGTTTTTCAATTGTCATCTGACCTGAGCTAGTGGTAACTAAGTCTAGATTGACATGAGATTGACACTTTGTCACATGAAATTGGATAATGTTAATTGATTAACTAAGATTCAACCATATCAAATTTTCCTTTCTGAGTTTTGGTTGATTGATGCATATTGTTTGATCTTATGTGGCTCTGTGTGCAATACATGTTTAAAATGACTGAGTTTTCAGTAGTTCTTGTTAGTATGAGTATTTGATTAACACTGATCAACCTTAGGGGATTGGTTATAGCTGCTAGTGCTTGGTTCCATGAAAATGGCTAGTTTTGAAATAGACTTAAGACTTAAAGTTAATCAAACATAGGTTATTAGGTAATGAATGGCCAAAAGAGTGGTCAATTTTACAAATTGACCAACTCTACAGGGTCCAAACACACTGGTCCATCTCAAAAAGGGGCTAGTTGTGCAAAATTGGTTAAGTCTGCAAATGCAGACTCACCAAGGCTCATTTGAGCCCTGAACCTCAGGTGGCTAGGTTTGCAAAGACCTTAGCCCAGCCTGTTGATTAATTAAAAGGCTAGATTATGCAAAGATTGGCTAAGTCTGCAATACCAAACTTGCCTAGGCTCATTGTGAGCCTTGAACCATATGTGGACAAGCCTGCAAAGGCTTTGGGCCCAATTGTGTTCAGCAAATGGGTTCAATTACCCAAGTCAAGTCTCAACTTGAGACTGGCTAAGTTTTAAATAGTTTAAATACCATAATAATGCAGGCTAATCCTGCAATTAGTTTTAAAATGAACTAAAAGGGTTAATTAACTGAAAATGAAACAAAAAGAGGCTAAGTTTTAAATAATAGAACTGGCCAGTCCTTAAAAGCCAATGCAAGGACTAGCCATAGGTTAAATAAGTCCTAAGAGCTGAATACCAGACCTAGGTAGGTCGGGTAAAACAGCCAAATCAATAAGGGCATAAAGGGAAACCAAAGAGGTAAAATGGTGAATTGTATAGAACATATAGGGTTAAGGGAGTCATTTGTACCCCTGATTTCTGCAATTTTGCAGAAGTTTAAGGGTATAATGGTCTCTCTAAAAAGGGAAATATGTAAAAACCTTTAACCCTTAGGGATACCTTGGTAAAAAGCCTCAAAAGGAATCTTTTAGAACCTTCCAGCACATGTTGGAAAGGATTTAATAACTGAAATAGAGGGGCTAAGTGTAAGTTTAATATTTTTAAAGGGGGAGAAGTGGGATTTAGTCCCATACTTTCTCCCCAAGTCATCAGCCTTTCCTACAACTATATATACCCCAAAAAAAGAGTGAATTGGGGGCTGGCTTTTGAAGAAAAAGTTCAGAGAAAAATAGTATTAATATAGCAATAGGCTTTTCCTGCATTATTTCGAGTGAGAACTTTGGGATATTCAGCTGATCTTGTGGGTTTTTGCTCGAGTGTTTGCCTGGATTTATATTTGCTCTTGATGTGGTTTTCTATTCGTGGATATTCAATCTCACTGTTGCATTTGCTGTTCGAGTTATTGCTGTGCCTACTTGCTTAATCCCTTAGACACATTGATCTTTTTTGCTGATTCAGGTACTCCCCTGTTCGATTAGAAGCAGTAATGGTGATTTGGTTAAATGAAAATGAAGCTTCAGTTTAATTTTAGTGTTATTATATACTATATAGTTCAATATTGTTATTAGGTTTAGTATTAGTTTAGATTTGTTTTAATTGTATTGTAGAATGTAGTAGCAGCAAAACAAACACAAAAACATTGTAATAGTATAATAGTGGGTAGTGTAGTGTAGCTAGTATATCCCGCCTAGTTTAATTAGGTAAACCTTAAAATATAAGTAGACTAATCACGATTTCAAATCGCTAATTACTCATTGACAGTAGTTTCGTAAACCACAGTTACACAGCTAATCACACTTCGTGAATCTATACTTAAATACAACTAAGATCTGAAGAGGAAAATGGTAGATCAAGCCGTAATTCTTTCACAACTGAGCTTTAATGACTTTGCACTGGGCTAATAACTATGTAATGACCCGAGTCATAGTAAGACCAGTAGTTTAATTATACTTAAATCGTGGAGCCACTCGAATTTAAGTACTTGGGGTCGTTTAATTGAGTAATTGGTTTATGTAGTCACTGCTCATGTAGTTAGTTAAAATTTTAAGGATCAGGAGTTCAGATTTGATCAAGTTTTAAAAGGGAAACAACTAGATAATATAACGACTTAATCATAACAGATTGGTGAGGATAAGGGGGCTTAGCTCGTAACCAAATCAGTGATAATTGCAACTTTGTGCATAACTCGCCTTAGTCTTAGATAATTTGTAGGTAATTAGTCTAATTGTTCTTCAAGCTTCTTATATAATCAAACCGTTTTCTTAGAACTAGTATGAACTTCAAATGTTAGAGTAAAAGAAGAAGTAGTCTGTTAGTTCAAGTTTTGTGTGCAGTAAATAGTTGATTCATAGTTAATATTTATAATTGGTGTATTGATTTTCCTTTACTGAATAAATAAAAGTGCAATTTAATTTCCTTATTAATTCCAGGTGTGTATATGTTCTTCTTTAGTTATTTAATTATGTCATTACGATTCTCATTCAATTTGGGCCCAATAGATAACGTGGGCCTAAACTTTCATACAAGATTGACTGGGCCGCTGAGCGAAGGTTTGAAAACAACCTGGGTCCTTGAGACCCGGGCAGATCCAACATTTGAGTAAATAACGCAATAGCCCAGGCCCAATGGAATAAAGTAAAAATGGCCTGGGCTTGATATTGAAATGAACATAACTAAGGGAAAAACATATATATATAGAAAATGTAGTTGAACAATAGGATTGGACTTTGAAAAATATTTGGGATGAGCCTTGCACGACATTAAATAGCGGGGCCCCCTTTTAGTAACAAGATAACACAAATAGACCCGGGAAGGCTATTAGGAAACTCCATAGCCTCACCCAAAATAATTAAAAGCCGATAGACCTTTTAGGGCACGATTTAATATACATTCCCTATGAACGAGTGTGCACTTGGTGCAACTCAAATCTTAAATCCCGGCAAAGCCGAACTGTACCAAAAGTCACAGGCGTACTGGTTGCGGTGTGACTCGACGTGCATTTTTGCGATGTCGCAATTCTATAAAATATTAAAGTAAAAGCGCATACGTATTTTTAAAATCTGTAATGAGTCAAATGAGAGTCAAGAACGATGATGGAGCGACCGTGCTAAAACCACGGAATTAGGGAGTGCCTAACACCTTCTCCCGGGTAAACAGAGTTCCTTATCCAGATCTTTGTTTCGCGGACATTAATAAAAGAGTCAATTTCCTCGGATTCGGGACTAACCGGTGACTTGGGACCCCATTGTTTTCCCAAGTGGCGACTCTGATAATTAAACAAAAATCCCGAACCGATTGTCCTTTAAGTGGAAAAACTCCTTTCTCTTTGTTATTATATCCGTCTCGGGTATTAGAACATCGAGGTATACCCTACATATACTATATATTGTGTATGGGGGTAGTAAAAAGGGAGGTGTGACAGCTCTGGCGACTCTACTGGGGATTCCAACCCAGAACTTCGGTTTCAGGGTTTAAGAACTCGATCTCCTTAGAATTGCTGTTCTTGATATTATTTGACTTCGTTATATGATTTGAACAGCATGCTATGTGTTTTACCGCTTAGATACTGCGTGGATTGTATATAAAAAACTGTGATGAAAACCCTTCTCTTTTTCACCCCGGGGATGTGCTTACTGGTTGAGACTCCCCTTTCTGTTAAGTTACCCCAAAATTAAGAAACTGTCACGACCTAAACCCTGGTCGTGATGGCGCTCAACACAATGTTAGGCAAGACCGACCATATTATCCCTTAAACCAGCTAGTGATTAATTCCAATTAATCAAATTAAACTTAAATAGCAAATGATCATATCGGGTGATAAGCGAGATAGTAAAAGCATACAAAATATGGTCCCATCCATATCGTGGTGTCACGAGACTGAGCCTCTACAGAATAACATCCTAATACAAACAAGTCTAGGCAAAAAGAAATCAACAAGATGATAAAGAAGGAGAAAATAGTCTTTGCGGACGCTGGCAGCTACCTCGTAATCTCCGCAAAAGTAGACAAGGATCAGCAGCTACAATGTCTCAATTGCTCTTGAGCACCTGTGGATCTGCACAGAAAGTGTAGAGGAGTGGGGTGAGTATATTTCAACTCAGTAAGTAAGAATAATAAACAATAACTGAAAGTAAGAACTCCTGTGCTATCACTTAACAGTTCTAAGGCAACCCTCACAGGTACGTCATCACTGTAGTAAGTACTCTGATCTCCAGTCCACATCTATCTCTACAAGATCCCACACCGATCAAACCCTCACTCGTACCCCTACGGTGTACGGCCATCTCAATATATGAAGACACATACCTATGTCTATGATGTATAAGTATTTAAGTAGGTAATAGGATATGAATAAGTATAATGTTGCGGCGTGCAACCCGCTCCAATACATATACCGCTGCGGCGCGCAGCCCGCTCCATTTAACGTCAACGGCGCTAACTGGGGGTGTATACAGACTTCGGAGGGGCTCCCTAGGCCCAAGCGCTATGATGTCGCGGCGTGCAGCCGATCCAATATATATATTTATACATATATAGCTATATTGATGTGGCGTACAGCCCGTTCCCATAATATACTCCAACGCTCACTGAGAATGTGTGCAGATCAGACAACATATATACTGCTGCGGCGTGCAGCCCGATCCAATATAGGTATATATATATAATACCTCATAATGGGTCCTCGACCCTATTCCAGTCAGTATATACTTGGCCTGTCAAGCCCAATATATTATATCACAGTGGGTCCTCGACCCTAACTCAGCCAATATAGACCCGGCCTCTCAGGCTCACTCAGCTAGAATAGGGAATTTCACTCTAGGTAGTATCTTTCAAAGTACACATCTAGTACTGGCTCGTAATATGCTATACAGTTGTAATTACGGCTGAGTGTATGTTTCCAACATGATATAAGGGTCACCTAGCTCTATAGGTTTCCTAATACTCTACAGATCGGCACAAGGCCCCAAACATGGCTATTAGCCCAATTGTACAGTTATAATCTCATTAACAGTCATAAAACACAGTATTCTATTAGCCGGGAAGGACCAAGTCCAACTCCCCAAATCACAATGTCACCACGCCCGTCACAAGACGCGTGTCTCATCTCAACATAGCACTGTGAAGTGCTAGTACGGGGTTTCAAACCCTCAGTACATTATTTACTACTACCACTCACCTCGAACCGGTAGAAGCTTCAATCTGCCTTGCGCTTGCCTCGCAAATCAATCTCCTCGGATGCCAAATCTGCTCAAAATCATAGAGAATGCATCAATATATGTTAATTTCACGCAATTCATTCGGAATAACCCAAATTGTATCAAAACCCACAAAGTTGTCAAAACCCGACTTTTGGTGTGCTTCTCAAAAATTATGAAAGTTACATATTCAGAACCCTCGTCTCAATACGAGTCAAGCCATATAAAATTTACCAAATTCGGACTCCATTTGCCCACTCAAATCGTCAATTTACCAAAACCCTGGCTTAGGCTAAATTCCCTCACAATTTGATCCAATTTCCGTGAATTAAAGGAGGATTTCAAGATAAAAACGCGTAAAGGAACCATAAAACTCACCTCCGATGATAACCCGATGATCTCCCAGCAATATCTCGCCCAAATTGCCCAATTCGCCTCCAAGTACCGAGCCCTAATTGTTTTGCATCTTATGAAATTTTAACCCTTCTGTTATTTTTAACACATGCCTGATTTCCGCTTCTGCGGACAAAAATCTACCTCTGCGAGGCCACCTCTGCGACCAAATGGTCTCTTCTGCGAAAACACACCTAGCCGCCCAGTTCCGCTTCTGCAGCCCAGGTCTCGCTCCTGCGAGACCGCTCCTGCGAACAAGCCTCCGCACCAGCGATTCTCCCCAGTCGCCCACCTTTCCGCTTCTGCGACCAAGGACTCGCAGAAGCGAGTCCGCTCCTGCCACTAGTCATCCGCTTCTACGGAACCTCCCGGCCAAACCCCTTTTCGCATCTGCGGTCCAAATTCCGCTTCTGCGGTCCCGCTCCTGCGGTCCCCAATCCGCAGGAGCAAAAACAACAGAACCAGCAAATCCTCAACCTGCAATTTCCATGTTTTTCTCCCGCTTAACCTCCCGAAATGACCCCGAGTCCCCCGGGACCCTAACGAAAGCCACCAACATACTCCATAACACGATTCAAACTTGTTCCAATCATAAAAACACGCCCTTAGACACTGAAAACATCGAATCCAAGCAAATTCAAGCCTAAGTTTTCATTCAAACTTCCGAACATTCGACCAAAAACCCGACCAAACGAACTCCGAATGACCTGAAATTTTGCAGGCACATCCAAAATCACCTAACGGAGCTACTGAAACTATCGAAATTCCATTCCGACTTCCGGATCAAAATCTCACCTACCGTTCGGATTTCACCAAAATTCAACCTTAGCCAATTCAAGCCTATTTCTACACCGGACCTCCAAATTCACTTCCGATCGCTCTCCTAGCTCACCAATTACCTCCCGGAGCTGACCAAATCATCAGAATTCGATTCCGAGCTCTCTAACTCACAGATCAACATCCAGCTGACTTTTCTCAACTATTCCTTCTTCTAAGAGACTATTTATCTCAATTTCAACCAAACTCAACCCGGATTGACTCAAACTTACCCAACATGCATATTACAACATAAACAAGCAGATAACGGGGGTAACGGGGTGATAACTCTCACGATGATGGGCCGGGTCATCACATTCTCCCCAACTTAAGAAAACGCTCGTCCTCGAGCGGGTCAAGAAACATACCTGGAGACTCAAATAGCTGAGGGTATCTGCTTCGCATCTCCTGCTCGACCTCCCAAGTAGCCTCCTCCACGGGCCGACCTCTCCACTGCACCTTGACTGAAGCAATCTCCTTGGACCTCAACTTTCGAACCTGTCTACCCAGAATAGCCACTGGCTCCCCATCACTAGATAGATCACCATCAAGCTGAATGGTACTGAAGTCTAATACATGAGACGGATCCCCAATGTACTTCCGGAGCATAGACACATGGAATACTGGATGAACGCTGGATAAGCTGGGTGGCAAGGCCAACTCATAAGCCACCTCTCCAACCCTCCTAAGTATCTCAAAAGGACCAATGTGCCTGGGACTCAACTTCCCCTTCTTCCCGAACCTCATGACACCCTTCATGGGTGAAACCTTCAGCAATACCCTATCACCAACCATGAAAGACAACTCTCGAACTCTACGGTCCGCATAACTCTTCTGGCGAGACTGTGCTGTGCGAAGCCTCTCCTGGATCAACTTTGCTCTATCCAGAGCATCCCGAACTAACTCAGTCCCTATCAATCTATCCTCACCAGGCTCAAACCATCCGACGGGAGATCTACACCGTCTGCCATACAATGCCTCGTACGGGGCCATCTGAATACTCGACTGATAACTGTTGTTGTAGGCAAACTCAGCAAGTGGCAGGAACTCATCCCACGAACCACCAAAGTCAATCACACATGCCCGCAACATATCCTCCAGGATCTGAATAGTGCGCTCCGACTGCCCGTCTGTCTGGGGGTGAAATGCGGTGCTCAACTCAACCCGCGTACCCATCTCTCGCTGAAATGCTCTCCAAAACTGAGAAGTGAAACTGAGTGCCTCTGTCAGATATAATAGACACTGGGACCCCATGCAACCTGACAATCTCCCGAATAAAGATCACTGCCAACCGCTCCGATGAGTAAGTAGTACTAACCGGGATGAAATGTGCGGACTTAGTCAGCCGATCAACAATCACCCATACAGAATCAAACTTCCTCGCTGTCCGAGGTAGCCCAGTAACAAAATCCATGGTGATCCTCTCCCATTTCCACTCGGGAATGACCATACGCTGAAGAACACCGCCCGGTCTCTGATGCTCATACTTGACCTGCTGGCAATTGAGGCACTTAGCTACATGCCTAACAATATCCATCTTCATTCTCCTCCACCGGTAGTGCTGTCTCAAGTCTTGGTACATCTTTGCGGCACCTGGGTGAATAGAGTACCGCGAACCGTGTGCCTCCTCAAGTATCAACTCCCGCAAACCATCTACATTGGGCACGCATATACGGCCCTGCATCCTCAGAACACCATCACTGTCGATAGTCACATCTCTAGCATCATTATGCTGCACTCTGTCCTTAAGGACAAGCAAATGTGGGTCATCATACTGTCGCTTCTTGATGCGATCATATAAGGAAGATCAAGAAACAACACAAGCCAACACTCGACTCGGCTACGAAATATCCAACCTCACTAGCCGATTGGCTAGGGCCTGAATATCACAAGAAAATGGCCTCTCCCCAACTGGGATGAAAGATAGGCTGCCTATACTAACCGCCTTCCGACTTAAAGCATCGGCCAACACATTGGCCTTCCCCGAATGATACACGATAGTGATGTCATAATCCTTAAGCAACTCCAACCACCTCCGCTGTCTCAAATTAAGGTCCTTATGTCTGAATAAGTGCTAAAAGCTGCGATGATCCATGAACACCTCACATGAGACACCATATAGGTAATGTCTCCAAATCTTCAAAGCATGAACTATGGATGCTAGCTCCAAATCATGAACAAGGTAGTTCTTCTCGTGGGGCTTCAACTGACGAGAAGCATAAGCAATGACCCTACCCTCCTGCATCAACACACAACCAATCCCAACTCTTGAGGCATCACAATACACAGTATAAGGATCTGAAGCTGACGGCAGAATCAAGACTCGTGCTGTGGTCAGTGCTGTCTTGAGCTTCTGAAAGCTCTCCTCGCACTCCTCGGACCATATGAAAGGAACACCCTTCTGAGTCAATCTAGTCAAGGGTGAAGCAATAGAAGAGAACCCCTTAACGAATCGGCGATAATACCCTGCCAATCCCAGAAAGCTACGGATCTCAGTAACTGAGGTCGGTCTGGGCCAATTCTGCACTGCCTCGACCTTCCTCGGATCTACCCGAATACCATCACGGGACACCACGTGTCTTAAGAATGCCACGGTCTCAAGCCAGAACTCACATTTGGAGAACTTGGCATACAACTTCTCCTCTCTCAATCTCTGCAATACAATGCTCAAGTGTCGAGCATGCTCCTCCTGGATAAGAGAGTAGACTAGTATGTCATCAATGAATACGATCACAAATGAATCAAGATAGGGCCTGAACATACTGTTCATCAGATGCATAAATGCTGCTGGGGGGTTGGTCAGCCCAAAAGACATCACAAGGAACTCATAGTGACCATATCTTGTCCTGAATGTAGTCTTCATAATGTCGGACTCTCTAATCTTCAGCTGATGGTAGCCTGAACGAAGATCAATCTTCGAGAACACCCTAGCTCCGTGGAGCTGATCAAATAAATCATCGATGCGAGGCAGAGGATACTTATTCTTCACTGTAACTTTGTTCAGCTGCCTGTAGTCAATACACATCCTCATGGATCCATCCTTCTTCTTAACAAACAGGATCGGTGCACCCCACGGCGACACACTCGGCCGAATGAACCCCTTATCTAGGAGTTCCTGGAGCTGCTCCTTAAATTCCTTCAACTCAGCTGGTGTCATCCGATACGGAGGAATAGAAATAGGCTGAGTGTCTGGCACCAAATCGATACCAAAATCAATATCCCTGTCCGGCGACATGCCCGGCAGGTCTGAGGGAAACACATCAGGAAAGTCTCGCACAACGGGAACAGAATCAATACTGGGAGTCTGGGCCTCGACCTCCCGAACAAATGCTAAATAAGAGAGACATCCCTTCCCAACCATTCGTTGGGCCTTGAGGAAAGATATTACCCTGCTAGGTACATACTCGGTCGTGCCTCGCCACTCGATCCTCTGAATGCCCGGCATAGCCAAGGTGATTGTCTTAGCATGACAGTCCAGAATAGCATGACATGGAGATAGCTAGTCCATGCCCAATATAACATCAAAATCAATCATGCTGAGAAGCAACAGGTCCACTCGGCTCTCCAGACCCCCAATAGTGACCAAACAGGACCGGTATACGTGGTTCACAACAATAGTATCCCCTACGGGGTAGATACATCCACTGGCAGCTCAAGACACCCTCGGGCCGTGCCCAAATGGGGAGAAAAATATGTAGACACGTAAGAATAAGTAGAACCAGGATCAAACAACACTGAGGCATCTCTGTGGCAGACTGAAATAATACCTGTGATAACTGCATCAGAAGCAACGGCCTCAGATCGGCCCTAAAGAGCATAGCACCTAGCCTGTCCGCCTGATCGGCCTCCCCCTCGAGGGCGACCCCTAGCTGACTGACCCTCACCCCTAGCTGGTGGGGCGGGTGCTGAAGTAGAAGGACCAGATGATGAGGGCTGCCCCCTCTGCTGATAAGATATGGAAACAAGACGGGGACACTCCCTACGGTGGTGCCCAAACTCTCCGCACTCGTAGCAACTCCCCGGTGCTGGGGACTGAGACTGATAAGGACCCCTGGTGCTGGAGTGGCCAGTTGATGAACTAGGCCGAGATGAACCCTGAGCAGATGAGGCCTGTGAAGAACTCTGAGCTGGCATGGCACTAAGAGATGGCTGGCTCTAGTGCGAACCCTGATAACCCTGACTAGAACACCACCCACGACGATCTGAGCGACCTGACTACGAAGATCTGAAAGAGCGACCTCGGCTCTGCTGACTCTGGCCCCTGCTCTGCGTGCCACTAGAACTAGCTGAACCTTGAGGCCTCTTGGCCTCCCTCTCGTCCCGCTCTCTACGACGATCTGACTCTATGTTGCGAGCAATATCCATAGCCTCCTCAAATGTACGACTCAGAATCCTCTCTCGAGTCATCAGAATATGAATGGGATAAATGAGGCCGTCCACAAAGCGTCCAATCCTCTCTCTGTCGGAAGGAACCAACCATTATGCATGTCTAGACAACTCTGTAAATCTGATCTCATACTCTAACATTGACATGTCTCCCTAGCGGAGACCCTCAAACTGCCTACGCATCTCCTCTCTCTGAGGTTGAGGCACCCACTTCTCCAGGAACATAGTGGAGAACTCCGGCCATGATAGTGGTGCTGCCCCCGCTGGCCTGCGACGCTCATAATCCTCCCACCAAGCGAAGGCTGGCCCCTGGAACTGAAAGGTAGTGAAGGATGCACCTCTGGACTCCAAGATCCCTGCCGTACGGAGCATCCGACGGCACTTGTCCTGAAAACCTTGGGCGTCCTCACCCAGAGCACTAGTTAACACTGGAGGAGATAACCTGGTGAACCTCTCGAGACAACGCTGCTCATCGTCAGTCATAGCTGGGACCTTGTCCCCCTGAACCTGATCTACTGGCTGAACTGGAACCACAGGATGAATTGGAGAAGCCTCAGGTGTCTGCAGGCCCTGCACTACTGGCTCTGGAGTGCGTGCTGCGGGGTTATGATGACCACCCCCGGTCCCTGATGTAGCTGCTGCGGTGGTAACTGAAACCGCCTGTGTCAGGCCAGTACAAACTGCTAATATCTGCGCTAGGGTCTCCTGTAGACCCGCAATGACAATGGGCACAGCTGATGCCTGATCTGGTGCTGCTTGCACCTCTGCGACTGGGGGCTGTGGGTCAGCTGGTACTGCATCAGCCGCCCGACCTCCGCCACGACCACGGCCGCGTCCACGGCCTCTAGCAGGTGGTAGTGGTGGTCGTCCTCCACGTCCGGAAGCTCGAGTTCTCGCCATCTGCGAGAGAATAGAATGTCAAAGTTCAGTTCAAGTCAAAAGTAATCGCACGACAAGAATTCCAAGAATTGAAACTTTTCCTAAAAGGTTTGCAGCCTCCCGAGGATAAGTACAGGCATCCCCGTACCGATCCACGAGACTCTACTAAATCGGCTCATGACTCGCGAGACTTGTTAACCTAGGCTCTGATACCAACTTGTCACGACCCAAACCCTAGCCGTGATGGCGCCCAACACAATACTAGGCAAGCCCCACCATATTATCCCTTAAACCAGCCAATTATTAATTCCAATTAATCAAATTAAACTTAAATAGAAAATGATCATATCAGGTGATAAGCGAGATAGTAAAAGCATACAAAATACGGTCCCAACCATATCGTGGTTTCACGAGACTGAGCCTCTACAGAATAACATCCTAATACAAACAAGTCTAGGCAAAACGAAATCAACAAGATGATAAAGAAGGAGAAAACATGCTCTGCGGACGCTGGCAGCTACCTCGTAATCTCCGCAAAAGTAGACAAGGATCGGCAGCTACAATGTCTCAACTGCTCTCGGGCACCTGTGGATCTGCACAGAAAGTGCAGGGGAGTGGGGTGAGTATATTTCAACTCAGTGAGTAACAATAATAAACAATAACTGAAAGTAAGAACTCCTGTGCTATCACATAACAGTTCTAAGGCAACCCTCACAGGTACGTCATCACCGTAGTAAGTACTCTGATCTCTAGTCCACATCTATCTCTACAAGATCCCACACTGATCAAACCCCCACTCGTACCCCTACGGTGTACGGCCATCTCAATATATGAAGACACATACCTATGTCTATAATGTATAAGTATTTAAGTAGGTAATAGGATATGAATAAGTATAATGCTGCGGCGTGCAGCCCGCTCTAATACATATACCGTTGCGGCGCGCAGCCCGCTCCATTTAACATCGACGGCGCTCACTGGGGGTGTATACAGACTTCGGAGGGGCTCCCTAGGCCCAAGCGCTATGATGCTGCGGCGTGCGGCCCGATCCACACATGTATTACTGCGGCGTGCAGTCCGATCCAATATATATATGTATATATATATTTATACTGCTGCGGCGCAGCCCGATCCCATAATATATACAGCGCTCACTGAGAATGTGTGCAGACTCAGACTCCGAAGGGGCTCTACTCCGTAGTCCGTATATCTCATCACCCATATTAATTGTAGAATACTAGCTGCTAACTATAACTACTCCAATCACAACGTGCAGTCCGATCCAATATATATACTGCTGCGGCGTGCAGCCCGATCCAATAGAGGTATATATATTTATAATACCTCATAATGGGTCCTTGACCCTATCCTAGTCAGTATATGCTTGGCCTCTCAGGCCCAATATAATATATCCTAGTGGGTCCTCGACCCTAACTCAGTTCAATATAGACCCGATCTCTCAGGCTCACTCAGCTAGAATAGGGAATTCCACTCTAGGTAGTATCTTTCAAAGTACACATCTAGTACTGGCTCGTAATATGCTATACAGTTGTAATTACGGCTGAGTGTATGTTCCCAACTTGATATAAGGGTCACCTAGCTCTATAGGTTCCCTAATACTCTACAGATCGGCACAAGGCCCCAAACATGGCTATTAGCCCAATTGCACAGTTATAATCTCATTAACAGTCATAAAACACAGTATTCTATTAGCCGGGAAAGACCAAGTCAAACTCCCCAAATCACAATGTCACCACGCCCGTCACAAGACGCGTGTCTCATCTCAACATAGCACTGTGAAGCGCTAGTACGGGGTTTCAAACCCTCAGTACATTATTTACTACTACCACTCACCTCGAACCGGCAGAAGCTTCAATCTGCCTTACGCTTGCCTTGCAAATCAATCTTCTCGGATGCCAAATCTGCTCAAAATCATAGAGAATGCATCAATATATGCTAATTTCACGCAATTCATTCGGATTAACCCAAATTGTATTAAAACCCACAAAGTTGTCAAAACCCGACTTTTGGTGTGCTTCTCAAAAAATTATAAAAGTTACATATTCGGAACCCTTGTCACAATACGAGTCTAGGCATATAAAATTTACCAAATTCGGACTCTATTTGCCCACTCAAATCGGCAATTTACCAAAACCCTGGCTTAGGCTAAATTCCCTCACAATTTGATCCAATTTCCATGAATTAAAGGAGGATTTCAGGATAGAAACGCGTAAAAGAACCATAAAACTCACCTCCGATGATAACCCGATGATCTCCCAGCAATATCTCGCCCAAATCGCCCAATTCGCCTCCAAGAACCGAGCCCCAAATGTTTTGAAATATTTCTGAAATTTCTAACTCCTGATATAATTAAACCCTCTGCGATTTCCGCTTCTGCGGACAAATTCCGCCTCTGCGATACCGCTTTCGCGACCAAATGGTCGCTTCTACGAAACCCAGGCCTAATTGGCCACTTCCGCTTCTGCGAGCCACGGACCGCTTCCGCGCATCCTCTCCTGCGGAACCAGCGATTCTCCACAGTCGCCCGCCTTTCCGCTTCTGCGACCAAGGGCTCGCAGAAGCGAGTCCTCTCCTGCGACTAGTCATTCGCTTCTGCGGAACCTCCTGGCCAAACCCCCTTTCGCATCTGCGGTCCAAATTCCGCTTCTGCGGTCCCCAATCCGCAGGAGCGAAAACAATAGAACCAGCAAATCCTCAACCTGTAAATACAATAAATGGTCCGTTTGGACCCCCGAAATCAACCCGAGGCCCCCGGGACCCCAACGAAAACCACCAACATACTCCATAACATGATACAAACTTTCTCCAATTCATAAAAACACGCCCTCAAACACGGAAAACATCGAATCCAAGCAAATTCAAGCCTAAGTTTTCATTCAAACTTCCGAAACCGACATTCGACCAAAAACCCGACCAAACGACCTCCGAATGACCTAAAATTTTGCAGGCACATCCAAGATCACCTAACGGAGCTAGTGCAACTATCGAAATTCCATTCCGACTCCCGGATCAAAATCTCACCTACCGTTCGGATTTCGCCAAAATTCAACCTTAGCCAATTCAAGCCTATTTCTACACCGGACCTCCAAATTCACTTCCGATTGCTCTCCTACCTCACAAATGACCTCCTAGAGCTGACCGAATCATCAGAATTTGATTCCGAGCTCTCTAACTCACAGGTCAACATCCAACTGACTTTTCTCAACTATTCATTCTTCTAAGAGACTATTTGTCTCAATTTCAATCAAACTCAACCCGGATTGACTCAAACTTACCCAACATGCATATTACAACATAAACAAGCAGATAACGGGGGTAACGGGGTGATAACTCTCACGATGACGAGCCAGGTGATCACATAAACAGAGGCCAGATAAGTTACAAAGCCGATTGACTCCGCGAGTCACCGGTACGTAGCCCCCTCCTCGATTCGAGTTGTCCGCTCGGGTACACGGTCTGGCACTCTATGAAACTATAAGATGTTGAACATATGTCTAGGATGGTTATTTGCATCATATCTTACTTAGGGGACTCAACACAGGGGTTGGGTCCGTCTAGGACAGGTAACCCGGTATTTAAAAGACCGAGCATATTATGTGTTGCATTTTATTGTCCTTGATCGTTATGTGGACCGGCAAAATTCCTGAGGATAGAAAAAGTGTTGAAAAGAAAAGAGAGAAATTGGAACTAATGAAAAAAAAGAGAGCGTATGCGGAAAATCTGAAAAATAAAAAAAAAATGGTTTTGTTGTTAAAATAATTGGTCAACTAATATGACCGAACTACACAGGTTTGATTCCTGCCATTAGGCGGGATACGTAGGCAACCCTTGAACGGGTCCAACCACACCTTTAAAAAAACCAAAAATATTTTCTTTTCAAATAATCAGAGTGATTGCTAATTTTGGAAACGTCCGAATGTTCCGAAAGGACGCCGGAAGGCTATTTTGGCAAAAATGGCTACTTCTAGAGTCATATCTCTTTCAAAAAATGAAAATTTGCATTGAAAAAGATTTTTCTCTTTTCTAAATAAAATTGCCTTAATAAATGTGTAGGATGAGCACAATACTGAATGAACCTTTTGCCTTAATTAATAAAATCCCTTTGGAGCTGAGACTCTGGTGGAATGACATGGGAACAGAGGGACAAAACTGGATCGAAGGCTACTTAAAGGATCTCACGGGGTTGTTGGGCATAATGCCCCGAGGCGACATAATCAGAGCACTGGTCACATAGTGGGATCCTGCACACAATGTACTACATCTTCCGGATTTTGAACTCACTCCTACTCTGGAGGAGATTTCCTTTTACATAGGGAAGAATGAGGTCCCCTTGAAAGGAAAATAACCGGTATCCCCGAGAGCAGTAACGGTGCATCGCTTTTTGGATTCTTTGAAAATTGCTAGGAATGTCCACAATAAGGATTTAGCCAACGGATTTTGCTCCCTGAACTTCATTTATAGTAGATACAGATATGTCGGGGGTTTTAACAACCCCACGAACATGCTGTGTAGCAAGTCCAACTGAGCAAAGTGGGAGGAGCATCGATGATTTGCTTTCTTAGTGGCATTTCTCGGAGTTATCATATTTCCGAGAAAAGATAGGCATATCAACATAAAGGTTGCCGGGGTAGCAAGCACTTTGGTAGTACATGACAATTGTACTTTAGCTCTAATGATTTTAGCTAACATCTACCGTGCCTTGACTGCATGCAAAGCTGGAGCCAACTTCTTTGAGGGATGCAACTTGATTTTGCAAATATGGTTGATTGAACATCTATTCCATCATCCATTGTTCTCAAGCTATGGGTCGACTGGAAGAACATGCCTTGAAGAATTTTACACGAGAACAAAAGAAGTTAAATTGATAGAGGGAGTAAAGGATTGGATTTCGCACCTACGATCATTGACCGACGGCCAGATTGATTAGACATATGATTGGTTACCTCTTGACGAGGTAATTTATATGCCGACAGAAAGGTCACACTTTTTGATCATGGGTTTAAAACGTATCCAGCCTTATGCCCCGTACAGGGCACTACGACGGCTTGGTAGATGTCAAGTTATACCAAAGGACGGGGACCTCAGTTCACAAGTGATAGAGATTAGTCCGGATGGGCAATTCCCGAATTCCAAGGTCCGTCAGATTTGGAATGAATGTCAGAACTTGAAGGTAGATACTTGTGTGCAGAATAGAGCTCGATGTGAAGTGTCGTTTGGATATTCCGCATGGTATTGACGGGGTATTGAGCATGACCGGCCCTCGAAAAGACCTCACTTGCAAGATCTGGTGGAGCAGTCTAAAGAAAACAGGAATTGGGCGGCCAAAGAAAGTGAATATAAGGCCAAGATCAGTCAGCTGGAAGAACAATTGACAAATCTCTAGTTGGAGAGCAGTTTGCAAGCAACATCTGATGAAGGAGAGAAAAAACAGCTGAGGAAAGAGAATGAAATGTTGAAGGCTCAGGTTGCTAAAATGAAAATTGCATCCGAGACCCCTAATCGCTTAGCCCGAGATGAGAAGTTGATTGAAACTCTTCGGCGCAAGGTGAATGACTACAGCTTCGACTTAGACAAAGCAGAAAAGGAGTTAGTCAGGGCTCGGAATCAAATGGCCAAAGATGCCGAGGAAAGAGCCAAGTTGGTTCAGCAGCTACAGGATAAGCATGAATTTGAGGTAGCTCGACTGAGAAAGAAGATTGTTACAGCCACTGTCAAAAGTAACAAAGTTATCAAATATCTCGAAGAATAAAGAGAACATTGTTACACGACTATGGCTCGGCTAGAGTTTGAGCTACAACAAATACAAAAAGAGAACCAGCGCACTTTAGATGCTCGCACCAAACATATCAGCAGATTGCTTCAACAGAAAGGGGTTATTCAAGAGAGAATTGTTCATATTGCTCAGTAGATCACCAGGAAGAGCCAGCTATGTGAAGATATGTCCCGGGGAACCTTTGTGTCAGTAGTGAAGTTCTTTGTGCAGCAAGTCATGTCTGACTTGGATAGGCTCCAAAAGGGATTAGCATATAGGCCCGCGGCAAGACCGAACGATGTCTCGTGGGCACTAGGAGCATTAATGTATTCTTAAGGCATGCATTCTGTATTTTTATTTCTTTGCATGAGTAGTACAACACCATCTTGTATTCCAATGTTTTGAACTATCAAAGAAAATCAAGAGTTGTTGTCAATCTTTTTGCTTTATGTCAATTCACGATAGGGAAATAAATAGGAACGCAAATCAATAAAGAGAATAAGGTAAAAAGGAAAAAAAAGAAAAGAGAGAAAAGAGGAAAAAAAAAAGAAAAAGAGAAGAGAAAAGAAGAAAAAGAGAAAAAAAGAAAAAAAAGAAAAAGAGAATAAAAGAGAATAATGAGATGGGTTCGAAATAAAAGGCCGGGATGAGGCATGACGATCAAAGGCAAAATGTGTTTATTCTAAATCGTTGCATCCTATCTCTTTATATGCTAAACACTAACGTGTGTTGCTATTTATGAGATCCAGATTCTAGTTGGCAACTGGCATTCTGGCTACTCATCCCTACAACACAAGATCTAAGAAAATGTCAAAGGCCGTGTCACAAGAAATTGAAGCAACAGTCATGGATCCCGTCCAGGAGGAGGAAGTTGTGGACGTGACGGGAATGAAAGAAGAAGTGTACAAGCTTAAACAACAGATGGCTGAGATGTACCAGACCTGGTCGAGGGGTCAACCCTTACCTACTTATCCTGCTAACCCCGCATACATCCCTCCAACCAATCCCAACCCTGAGCCACCCACTATAAACTCATCCTCTACATATCCACACTATCATCACTATTATGCCTCCACCTCTCAAGTACCACCACCTCTGTCAAAACAAATGCCACCCCAACCACCACAGGTTGCTCCGGTATATGTAGCACCTCCACCTGCCGCCTTGCATAAGTCATCCAGTGAACCGTTGTTTCATGTACAAGACACCCACTACTACCCACCCGAACCAACCTTTCGGCAGCTTGAATCTCACACTCCATTGATGGAGGCAATCAAAGAGAAACTTATCAAGAATGGAGAACAGGAGGAGATGGCCAGAAAAATGAGGAGTTTGGAGCAGTCCTTTCGTAACATACAAGGGCTAGGGGGACAAGTATGTGTGGCATACAAAGACCTATGTCTGTTTCCAGAAGTGCAACTTCCTGTCGGATTCAAGTTGCCAAAGTTTGACATGTACAGTGGACACGGAGATCCGGTGGCCCATCTTAGAGGATACTGCAGTAAGATGTGGGGCGCAGGGGGAAGAGATGAGCTTCTGATGGCATACTTCAGCCAAAGTTTGAGTGGTTCCGCATTGGAATGGTACACGCGCCAAGATCACACTAGATGGTTTATATGGGATGATCTCGCTCAAGCATTTGCGAATCATTTTCAGTACAATTTGGAAATCATACCGGATAGATTGTCACTCATAAAGATGGAAAAGAAACCTGGTGAAAACTTTAGAGAGTACGGTTTTAGGTGGAGAGAACAGGCGGCGAGGGTGGATCCGCCGATGAAAGAAAGTGAAATGGTGGACCGTTTCTTGCAGGCTTTGGAGCCTACCTACTATGGACACCTAGTGTCAGCCATTGGGAAGAATTTTAATGAAGTTGTAAAAATGGGAAGTTTCGTGGAAGAAGGATTGAAAACTAACAAGATTATGAGTTTTTCAGCAATCAAGGCCACAAATCAGACCATTAAGCCTGGGAGCGGAGGAACCATTGGGAAGAAGAAGAAAGAAGAAGTGTCAGTTGTTGAGAGCTAACCCTAGAACCGCAACCAACACCATCACCCACCACGGCCATATCAGCCATACCCACCAACCCTATACAACCCACCAACATCATACAATCCACCTCCACCATACTACCCATCTATTACCCCACACTACCATAACCCGCAAGACCAAACTTATCCACCACCACCACAAGTATGGCGAGCCCAGGCCCCGCAGAATGTTTATCACACACAAAATACTTACCCCTCTTCTAAAGCTTACAAAAACCCGAACAAACCCAACTTCAGGCCCAACCCGGAGATGAAAAACAGAAACCAACCAAAGAAAACATTCACCCCGTTGAGGGAATTCTATACTAGCCTCTATCACAGATTGAAGGAATTGGGAATGTTGAGCCCAATCGAGTCAAAGCTTCCGAACCCACCTCCATAAAATATTGATCAGTCGGTTAGGTGCGAGTATTGCTCTGGAGCACCGGGACACCACACTGAGAAATGTTGGCATTTGAAGAACGCTATTCAAGACCTCATTGATAGTCGGAGGATTGAGGTACAGGCCCCGGAGACCCCGAACATTACTCAGAACCCACTACCGTCTCATCATGAAGCACATATGATAGAGTTGGCACAAGAAGAGAGCAGCCGAAAGCCATCCAAGTCGGTCATGATGATAAAGGCCAGCAACAAAGCAGAAAAGGAAGTCGAGAAAGGAAAAGTGATAGCTGAAGAACCAGTGAGAAAGCAACCAGCGGTGGAAACTTTGAAAGTTGTGGTACCAGGTGTAAAACCATTGTTGACAGTGAAAGGTGCAAGCATGGAACCAGTAATTATAAGTCTAGTAGTACAGATGCCGGTGGTAGATACCAAGACTATACCTTGGAACTACAACAAGGTGGCAGTAGTGTACAAAGGGAAATAGGTGACTGGAGAAATCAACGAGACGCACGGTCTAACTCGGTCCGAGAGGTGTTTTGCCCCGGAAGAGTTGAGAAAAATGAAGGTAGTAAAAGAGAATCATTTGAATAAGCCTGTGTCCGAAGAAGAAGCAGAAGAGTTCCTCAAGAAGATAAAATATCAGGACAACTCCATAGTGGAACAATTGAGGAAAACACCCGCACAAATCTCTTTGCTCTCATTGTTGATCCATCTAGAAGAACACAGAAAAGCATTGATGAAGATATTGAATGAGGCGCACGTCCCTGAGAAGTTCTCGGTTTGTCATCTCGAAACGATTACCAACAAGATCTTTGAATCCAACAAAATTACATTCTCAGACAGTGAATTGCCCATTGAGGGGACTGAACATAATAGGGCGCTTTATCTCACAGTGAAAAGCGAGGAGTCAGTGGTCACCCGGGTGTTGATAGATAATGGCTCAAGTACAAACATTTGCCCATTGTCGACTCCTGGAAAGTTGAGTATCAGTCATGACAGAATCTGAAGAAACAATGTGAATGTGAGAGGATTTGATGGTGGAAGTAAGAACACTTTGGGGGATATCGTATTGGAGGTTACCATCGGGCCTGTGGACTTTACGATGGAGTTTCAGGTACTGGACATTGCTATATCTTACAATCTATTGCTGGGTTGACCATGGATCCACGCAGCCAAAGCCGTGCCGTCATCTTTGCACCAAATGGTCAAGTTTGAATGGGAGCAACAAAAAGTCGTAGTGCATGGAGAAGGAGACACATAAAATGTCATAATGCCATTTGATGATGTTGATGGAGACAAAGGTCCTTGGGTATACCAGGTGACAGATACTATAACAGTGAACAAGATTGATGAGGGTGAGAAACTGCCAATCCCTACAATGGCACCTGCTGCTGTGATGGTGGCCCGGGAAATGCTCAAAAATGGATTTGCACCAGGGAAAGGGCTAGGGAAAGCTTTGCAAGGAATCACTCAACCAGTTCAGTTGCCAGTGAACAAAGACACCTTCGGCTTGGGATTCAAACCCACCTACGCCGACATCCAAAAAGCCCAGAAAACCAAAAAGAAAAACTGGACTCTTCCAAAACCCATTCCCAAACTGTCTGATACCTCTGCCAAGCCTGGTACGAAACATCTAACATCTGCTGCGTCTAGGTATGTTGAGGCCAGACCTGATGAGGAGCTCTTAATGAGGTTTGAGATGATATTCGGGGATGTGAATATGGTTGAAATGGTAGAATGTACTAGCAGGATGGATGTTCAGTTCGTGGGATCTAGTGTTATGCTCAACAACTGGGAAGCCACTCCTTTCCCAATCAGGAAGGAGTCTTGGTAGTTAGCTCTTGAAATTCATCATCATTTACCCGAAAAAACCAATTTTACTTTCTGTAGTCCCCCCATCCCCGATGAAAATCAAAATGTACCCAAAACTTTGTTCATTTTTGAGATACCAATGAAATGCAGTTTTCTCCTTTTTTTCGTTTTTGCCTTATTTTTGTCTTTTCTTTTGTACAATTCCATATGTGCTGATTCTTATGACCGGTCATGCATGAAGAATTTCCGGCCCAGTTCTGACAATTGAATTATCATACAAGAAATTGAGAATGATAGTGAGATAGAATATGAGGATGAGGAAACCCTGGAGGAAATAAGTAAGGACCTGAACCAATATGAGGAAAAACCCAAACCGAACTTGAGCGAGACAGAATCCATCAATTTGGGAAGCGAAGATAATGTTCGAAAAACAAAAATCAGTGTTCATTTGGAAACCTCACTCAGGGAAGAGTTGATAAAGTTGTTGCATGAATTCAAGGACATCTTTGCTTGGTCCTATGATGACATGCCCGGCATGCCCGGACTTAGTACTGACTTGGTGGTGCACAAGTTGCCTATCTATCCTGAATGCCGGCCAGTCAAGCAAAAGTTGCGAAAATTCAAAACGGACATCAGCGTAAAGATAAAAGAAGAGGTGAATAAGCAGTTTGAGGTGAAGGTCATAAGAGTTAGTAAGTACCCCACTTGGTTGGCAAATGTTGTGCCAGTCCCAAAGAAAGATGAAAAAACCAGGGTGTGTGTAGATTACAGAGACCTTAACAAAGCCAGTCCAAAGGATGATTTCCCGTTGCCAAACATCCACATATTGATCGACAATATCGCTAATCACGAGATTGATTCATTTGTAGATTGTTATGCCGGTTATCACCAGATTCTGATGGATGAAGAAGACGTAGAGAAAACTGCTTTCATTATACCTTGGGGAACGTATTGCTATAGAGTGATGCCGTTTGGGTTAAAGAATGCCGGAGCAACTTATATGAGGGCAATGACCACAATGTTCCATGACATGATGCATCGAGAAATTGAAGTGTATGTGGACGATGTCACCATAAAGTCCAAGAAGCAACATGATCATGTGAGGGATTTGAGGAAGTTTTTCCAGAGACTTCGGAGGTACAATCTTAAACTCAATCCTGCAAAATGCGCTTTCGGGGTGCCTTCAGGGAAGTTGTTGGGGTTCATAGTGAGTCGGCGGGGTATTAAACTAGATCCATCAAAGATCAAAGCTATCCAGAGTCTACCTCCGCCGAAGAACAAGAAGGAAGTAATGAGCTTATTGGGTAGGCTAAATTATATTAGCCGGTTCATCGCTCAACTGACATCAATATGCGAGCCGATCTTCAAGTTTTTAAAGAAAGATGCAGCAGTGAAATGGACCGACGAATGTCAGGAAGACTTCGACAAAATCAAGGAATATTTAGCAAATCCTCCAGTGCAAGTTCCTCCAGAGCCGGGAAGACCTTTGATCCTATATTTGACAGTGCTTGACAATTCTTTCAGTTGTGTGCTAGGGCAGCACGATGAGACATGCAAGAAAGAGCAAGCTATATATTACCTTAGTATGAAATTCACATCTTACAAGGTAAAATATACTCAGCTAGAAAGAACTTGTTGTGCATTGACCTGGGTGGCCTAGAAGTTGAAGCATTATTTATCAGCATATACCACGTACCTGATATCACGGTTAGATCCTTCGAAGTACATATTCCATAAGCCCATGCCTACGGGAAGACTTCCTAAATGGAAGATTCTGCTCACAGAATTTGACATCATTTATGTAACTCGTATGACGATGAAGGCTCAAGCAGTTGCAGATCATCTGGCAGAGAATCCAGTGGATGATGAATATGAGCCATTAAAAACATATTTTCCGGATGAGGAGGCAATGAATGTCGAAGATATAGAACAGAGTGAAAGACCAGGATGGAAGATGTATTTCGACGGAGCCGTCAACAGTAAGGGAGTTGGTATCGGAGCAGTACTTATTTCAGAAATGGGTCAACACTATCCCGTCACCGCTCAACTTCGATTTTTATGTACCAACAATATGGCCGAATATAAAGCGTGTAACTTGGGATTGAGGATGGCAATAGATATGGGTGTTCAAGAGATTTTGGTCATGGGTGACTCGGATCTTTTGATACACCAAATCCAGGGACAATGGGAAATAAGGGATTTGAAATTGATACCTTACCGACATTGTTTGCATGAGTTGTCCCAAAGATTCCAGTCCATAGAATTCAAACATATCCCAAGAATGCACAACGAAGTTGCAGATGCTTTGGCCACACTGTCCTCTATGTTGCATCATCCGGACAAAACTTATATAGATCCACTCCAGATCCAGGTGCGTGATCAGAATGCTTACTGCTTTGTTGTGGAAGAAAATTAGACGGAGAACCGTGGTATCACGACATCAGGGAATACCTGAAGGTAGGCAAATACCCGGAGCAGGCCACTGGAGATCAGAAAAGAGCTATCAGACGCTTGGCTAATAGTTTTTTCCTTAGTGGAGGAATCATATATAAGAGAACACTAGACCTGGGATTGTTGAGATGTGTGGATGCGCAACAAGCTGATGAGATTATGATTGAGGTGCATGCTGGAGCCTGTGGACCCCATATGAGCGGGTATATCCTAGAAAAGAAGATTCTGAGAGCCGGGTATTACTGGCTCACCATGGAGTGGGATTGTATCAGGTACATGAGGAAATGCCACCAATGCCAAGTACACGGAGATCTAATTCACTCCCCACCTTATGAATTGCATACGATGTCTGCACCCTGGCCATTTGTTGCCTGTGGCATGGATGTTATCAGACCAATAGATCCAGCAGCTTCCAATGGGCATATACTTTTAGGTTGCGATTGACTACTTCACTAAGTCGGTTGAGGCAAAGACATTCAAGGCAGTGATAAAGAAAGCTGTGGTGGATTTCGTGCATGAAAATTTTATATGTCGGTTCAGAATTCCCAAGGTGATCATCATAGATAATGGAGCCAATCTAAATAGTCACCTCATGGCGGAAGTTTGCCGGAGATTTAAGATCACACATCGCAATTCCACACCTTATAGGCCAAAGGCGAATGGGGCAGTAGAAGCTGCAAATAAGAATATCAAGAAGATCCTCAGGAAAATGGAGGAGGAATCCAGGCAATGGCATGAGAAGTTACCTTTTGCTCTTATAGGTATCGCACAACAGTGAACACTTCTATCGGCGCCACACCTTATTCATTGGTGTATGGGACAGAGGCCATTATACCCGCAGAAATAGAGATACCGTCATTGCGAATCATAGCTGAAGCTGGAATAGATGACGAAGAATGGGTAAAAGCCCGGCTGGAGCAATTGAGTCCGATTGACGAGAAGAGGTTGGCCGCAGTTTGCCAGGGGCAGTTGTATCAATAGAGAATGGCCAGAGCATACAATAAGAAGGTGCGTCCTCGGAAGTTTGAAGTTGGACAACTTGTATTGAGGCGTATCCTACCGCATTGGGCCGAAGCAAAGGGCAAATTTGCGCCAAACTGGCAGGACCATTTGTGGTATCACGGGTGTTGTCCAATGAGGCATTATATTTGATAGATGTTGAAGGAAAATGCGTAGAGACTGCTATCAATTTAGATGCGGTCAAAAGATACTATGTATGATTCCTTTTCAATTGGATGATTGTATTTTGTTGTGATTTTGGAATTGAAATGACGAAGGCATTTTATTCTCTATCCAAACACTTTATCCATTGACATCCCCTTTGAGCCACGTTTGATATATTCTTTCATACCCCTCTCTCAGAATTGCTTATGGCACAATAAAGCAAAATGATGATGAAAAAAAAAAGAGAGAAAAAGTAAAAATGAAAATGCTGATGAAAAATGAAAAAAAAAGAAAAGAGAGAAAAACTAAAGAAATCGGGAAAAAGTCAAAAAGAAATTCATTTATTGATGGCATAGTAATGAACTAAGTTTGACTTGATCCCGAAAGGGTACGTAGGCAGTCTCACAGGGGTTCAGTCACAATAAAGAAAAATCCAAAAAAATTCCCCACATATTGAAACTGGGGCAGAAGTTATGTTTTGTAATTCCGAGAGTTGTAAATATTTTTAAACCCTCGTAAATTTTTGAGCCTTTATACCCTTCTTTCTTAACCCATCCAAAAGCCA
Source organism: Nicotiana noctiflora (assembly GCA_032618575.1). Lineage (NCBI taxonomy): Eukaryota > Viridiplantae > Streptophyta > Magnoliopsida > Solanales > Solanaceae > Nicotiana > Nicotiana noctiflora. Next base: position 50,532 of record JASVEL010010485.1, on the reverse strand, counting down.
CGTTACAGTCCAAAGAAAGACCTTCTGATCAATTTCAAGAGAATAACAAATGCAACGAAATGAAGGAAGAACGAAGCATTGGACAACACCCGTGGTATAGAAAACAAAATACAAAAGAAAAAAATGAAAAAATGAAAAAAATGAGAGAGTCTCATCGGTGAAAACCTTAACCGGCACCGTGAGGCGACTGTGAGGTTGATAGAAAATAAAATGAGAGAGTCTTGTCATTGAAAACCTTTAATGGCACTGCAGGGCGAATGTGAGGCCAAGAGAGAATAAATGAGAGAGTCCTATTGGTGAAAACCTTTCGAGGCACCGTAGGGCGATCGTAAGGATTACCATGAAAAGAGAAAAGGCAACAACAAAAATATATAGTATCAGTTTGGGTCGAGAACAATCTGGATACAGAACAATGGGTTGAACGAACTGGGTCGGAGTTTAAATACATGGCATGGTCAGCGGAATCAGCCAACAATTCCCAGATAAGATTCTACCACTTCTCCGAAACACCCTTACCCTCTTTCATTTTTCTGCATTTCATTGTTTGTCTTTTTGAGAGCTAACTACCAGCTCCGATGATAAGAGCTGAAATAACACTGGAGCAGAAAGAAGAGAAAAAAGGTGGGTAAGAAATAAAGAAGTTTGGCAAACAGAGCCAAAAGAAAAGAAAACAAAAAGTGAAAAACAAGAAAATATAAAAAGAGTTTGCAGGAGATAGTCAACCGAAAGACCACACAGTGGGAGAAAAAGCAAAAAAGAAAAAAGAGGAAAGCAATAAGAGGCAAGGGCGGCAGATGCCAGTTGCCTGTAGTTTATATCTAATAAATTTTGTTTCATGATTTAGACAAGAACAAATCGTCACTAATCACTTTAAAGTGAATGTGACCAATGTGGAAAGATAGAAAACACCAAAAAGAGAAAGTTCGACAATAAGTGAAGGAATTCACGGGTGAAAGACATTCAGCCAAAGAAAATACCAAAAACAAGAGGAGGGTACCATCTTTAAAATCCACTCCCAAGTTATCAAACTGAAGGAATATTCTTCTTCAAATTTTAATTTCATGCATCAGGCGCCCACCTGGATAACAAGGGAATACTTTTTCTGCAAAATTTTGATTTTCTTGCATCAGGCGCCCACCTGGATAACAAGGGAATACTTTTCCGCAAATTTTTAATTTCTTGCATCAAGCGCCCACCTGGATAACAAGGGAATACATTTCTGCAAATTTTTAATTTTCATGCATCAGGCGCCCACCTGGTTAACAAGGGAATATTTTTCTGCAAAATTTTAATTTTCATGCATCAGGCGCCCACCTGGATAACAAGGGAATACTTTTCCGCAAATTTTTAATTTCTTGCATCAGGCGCGCACCTGGATAATAAGGGAATACTTTTTCTGCAAATTTTTAATTTCATGCATCAGGCGCCCACTTGGATAACAAGGGAATACTTTTCTGCAATTTTAATTTCATGCATCGGGCGCCCACCTGGATAACAAGGGAATACATTTCTGCAATTTAATTTCATGCATCATGCGCCCACCTGAATAACAAGGGAATACTCTTCTACAATTTTTATTTCTGCAACTCTGGTTTGTGTTAGCTAACATGAGCAACACCGTAACATAAAAAGCCTATATTGGGGCAGAAGAAAAGTTTGTTGTTTTGTCTTATTTTGAGCAAGCATCAGTTTGAAGGCAAGAATTATCATCAAAAAATCAAAAAAAGAAGGGGGAAGCAAGAAAAAGAAAACCAACAAAAAAGAAAGTCAGCATCACAGAGAATCAAGGAAAAAAGACAAAGAAGAGCAAGAGAGAAGAAGCTAGATAGGAACTATTGTAATTTGTAGTATTATAGTTTAGAATAGCTTCTTCATTTTATATTTTACCCCCCCAGTGTAATAAGGAGTAAGTCACCAAGTCTCAACAGTGTCAATGCAACAGTAAGTCTGGTAGTTTTTAACTGCCAGACCTTCCCAAACTACACTGACCTGATTCCTGTTTAGCCCAGGATATGTAGGCAACCTCTTAAGCAAGGTGCGGTCAAAAGGTTTTCAAAATGCTTTCACGGAATATGCCAACGTGCAAAAATCTCTCATTACTACTCACGTGTCTTTGCACTGAAACTCTTCGTGTTCCCGAGCAAAGAGGGGCAGCTGTGAGCACATGATTTTTGCACTAGGTAAATAAAAATTCCAAAATTAAAATAAAATAATATTTTTGAGTGTAATTGCATGTCCTGTTTGAAATTGAATGCATTTTTGTGTGTTTAAATAATTAAATTATATAAAAAAAAAATAGGTTCAATACATGCATTTTTTGAATTAATAGTTAAAAGAAAATCAACAATAAAAAAAGAGTAATAATAGCGGAAATTAAGGAAAAAATAGTAGAAAATTGCCAAAAATATTAGAAAATTAGTGCAAGTAGGGAATTGAATAATTTAAATAAATAAAAGAAAAGAAAACAAAAATACAAAAAGAAGGTGCATAAAAATAATTAAAACAATCAGAAAATACAAAAATACATTGGTTTTGATTGTTTTGGGCCAAAAGAAATTGAATAAGAAGGCCTAAACGCATTGGCCCAAGGGGACCTTATCCAGGCAACTAGGGATTTGATCTCAGCCGTTCATCGGGTTTAATCTGACGGCTGAGAATCAATCCGGAAATTTTAATTAATTAAGACATGAGGCTCAATCTCAGCTGTCCATCAGGCCAAATCCAACGGCCAGGAAGTGATCCAAAATTAATTCAAAAGGTAAAGGTAAGATTCAATCTCCACCATTCAATCAAGTTGAATCCGACGGTTGGAGTAATTAGTAGAATTATTATTTAATTAAAATGAAATTGGATTGATCTCAGCCGTTCGTGTGAGATGATCTAACGGGCAAGACCTTTGGTCTCCTTAGCGACTAAACGGTGCCGTTTAAGTAATGCACCTAAGGGCCGTTGATCTCCATCAAACCAACGGCCCAGATCACCTTATACTCCCCGCCTATAAAAGGCTTGTGTTAGAAGAGAGACGGCCATTTCTCAAATTCTTCTAACCCTAGCCGCCCCCAAACCCTTCTCTCCCAACTTCTTCTTTTTCATCTTCATCCCTCATCAACCCTAGCCGGCCTTGGAGGTCACCACCTCCAACGGTGGTCTCCGGCCATCCCTCGCCTCCTTTTCTCCTCTTCTCTTTCTTCTTCTTCTTCTTCTTCTCCATCAAAACCCTAGAAACAGACCCCTTTCTTGATAAGCTGGTCACCGGAACCTACTTCCGGTGACCACCAAACAATGAGAAACCCTTCCAAACCAATGCCAAACGGACCATCTTGGTCCGATCTACCCAACCCTACCACTCATCCCCTTCGAATCTCCTTGGAGTTCTTCGAATATCCAAAACAAAGTCGCCGGAACCCTAACTCTGGTGACTCAAAACCAAAACCCCACCAAGATCCAATCTTTTACCCTCTCCAAAACATCCCGCTACAACCAAAAACTCAAAAGACTTCACCTTGAAGTCTAAAACAAAAACCAGAAAGAAAAATGAGAAAAAACGAAAAAAAAAGAAAAAGAAAGGTCTGGGAAAAGACATGAAAAGAAATAAAAACGGGAAAAGAGGAAAGCTCGGGGGACAAGCCCCACTAAGCTAAGTACCCCCTCCTCTATGCTTTATTTTCTCTGCTTCTTTGATTTCTCTGTTTTATCTGTGTTTTTTCTTGTCTTGTATGTTTCCGTTTGTCTTTTTCTATTCTTTAGATTCTATATCTTTTGCATGTTAGTTTTAGGATTTTTAATATGCTCATCTTTCGTATCTTTTTCCTGTTTGTATGTTCATCTTCTCTTGTTTCATATCTTGCATCCTGCATATTCTTGTATGTTTCTCTGTTTTCTTTAGATCACGAAATCCCATGACTACATCTGTTTAGTAGTAGGGTTTCTTAACTTGCTCATGTTCTATATCTCTTGTTGTGTTTCTTTGATTCAAAGAGCTTGTTAGTATTAGGGTTTTTGTTCATCTTGCTCGTTTTGTTTTGATTTGGTTCTTCTGTTCTGTCTATCATGTTCTTCTCCTTCTAAGTTAAAAGATCCATCTTTTCTTCGTCTTCTTGGCTTGTGGCTTCTGATTTGTTCATCTCTTTTATGACTCTTCGCATGATTAGTCGCTTAGTCATGGCTATTCATCTTTTCCTTATACTAAGATTATCTCGTCTGTTTGGATTGTTGTTCTGATTTGAAAACTTGACTTGGATTTCTTGTCTTTTCCTCTGTAAATGTTAGACCTTTTCACCTTGTTGGTCTTCGATTTTTGTCTTCACATGTTTGAATTTAGTTCTGATAAGTTTTTAGACTCTCATTTTGTACTAGTTCACCTTTGGTTAACTCTCAGTAGTTGAGCAATTCTTCTTTTCTGATTCTCTTCATATTCTTAGTTTAAATTTAGGGTAAACGGTTTGATTCTCATGCCTACTTAAGGGTCTTTACTGTAATAACACCCTCAGTGGCCATTCACATGCATTCTAATGATTCTTTCTTCATTATCCTCTCCATGTCCTTTTGTTTTACATACTTCACCTTGTCTGTCGTGGAAAATGGTTTGATTTAGTGGGTTTAAGTGATATCATTCATATAGATTCTCTGATTGTTTGTGATAGTCTATGCTTCTATGTGTACCTGTGCCATGAACCTTAATAGGTTTTGAAGTTTTTCAATTGTCATCTGACCTGAGCTAGTGGTAACTAAGTCTAGATTGACATGAGATTGACACTTTGTCACATGAAATTGGACAATGTTAATTGATTAACTAAGATTCAACCATATCAAATTTTCCTTTCTGAGTTTTGGTTGATTGATGCATATTGTTTGATCTTATGTGGCTCTGTGTGCAATACATGTTTAAAATGACTGAGTTTTCAGTAGTTCTTGTTAGTATGAGTATTTGATTAACACTGATCAACCTTAGGGGATTGGTTATAGCTGCTAGTGCTTGGTTCCATGAAAATGGCTAGTTTTGAAATAGACTTAAGACTTAAAGTTAATCAAACATAGGTTATTAGGTAATGAATGGCCAAAAGAGTGGTCAATTTTACAAATTGACCAACTCTACAAGGTCCAAACACACTGGTCCATCTCAAAAAGGGGCTAGTTGTGCAAAATTGGTTAAGTCTGCAAATGCAGACTCACCAAGGCTCATTTGAGCCCTGAACCTCAGGTGGCTAGGTTTCCAAAGACCTTAGCCCAGCCTGTTGATTAATTAAAAGGCTAGATTATGCAAAGATTGGCTAACTCTGCAATACCAGACTTGCCTAGGCTCATTTTGAGCCCTGAACCACAAGTGGCCAAGCCTGCAAAGGCTTTGGGCCCAATTGTGTTCATCAAATGGGTTCAATTACCCAAGCCAAGTCTCAATTTGAGATTGGCTAAGTTTTAAATAGGGTAAATACAACAATAAAGCAGGCTAATCCTGCAATTAGTTTTAAAATGAACTAAAAGGGTTAATTAACTGAAAATGAAACAAAAAGAGGCTAAGTTTTAAATAATAGAACTGGCCAGTCCTTAAAAGCCAATGCAAGGACTAGCCATAGGTTAAATAAGTCCTAAGAGCTGAATACCAGACCTAGGTAGGTCGGGTAAAACAGCCAAATCATTAAGGTCATAAAGGGAAACCAAAAAGGTAAAATGGTGAATTGTATAGAACATATAGGGTTAAGGGAGTCATTTGTACCCCTGATTTCTGTAATTTTGCAGAAGTTTAAGGGTATAATGGTCTCCCTAAAAAGGAAAATATGTAAAAATCTTTAACCCTTAGGGATACCTTGGTAAAAAGCCTCAAAAGGAATCTTTTAGAACCTTTTAGCACATGCTCGAAGGGATTTAATAACTGAAATAGAGGGGCTAAGTGTAAGTTTAATATTTTTAAAGGGGGAGAAGTGGGATTTAGTCCCATACTTTCTCCCCAAGTCATCAGCCTTTCCTACAACTATATATACCCCAAAAAAGAGTGAATTGGGGGCTGGCTTTTGAAGAAAAAAAATCAGAGAAAAATAGTATTATTATAGCAATAGGCTTTTCCTGCATTATTTCGAGTGAGAACTTTGGGATATTCATCTGATCTTGTGGGTTTTTGCTCGAGTGTTTGCCTTGATTTCTATTTGCTCTTGCTGTGGTTTTCTATCCGTGGATATTCAATCTCACTGTTGCATTTGCTGTTCGAGTTATTGCTGTGCCTACTTGCTTAATCCCTTAGACTCATTGATCTCTTTTGCCGATTCAAGTACTCCTCTGTTCGATTAGAAGTTGTAATGGTGATTTGGTTGAATGAAAATGAAGCCTCGGTTTAATTTTAGTGTTATTATATACTGTATAGTTCAAAATTGTTATTAGCTTTAGTATTAGTTTAGATTTGAGGTTTTAATTGTATTGTAGAATGTAGTAGCAGCAAAACAAACACAAAAACATTGTAATAGTATAATAGTGGGTAGTGTAGTGTAGCTAGTATATCCCGCCTAGTTTAATTAGGTAAACCTTAAAATATAAGTAGACTAATCACGATTTCAAATCGCTAATTACTCATTCACAGTAGTTTCTTAAACCACAGTTACCCAGCTAATCACACTTCGTGAATCTATACTTAAACACAAGTAAGATCTGAAGAGGAAAATGGTAGATCAAGCCGTAATTCTTTCACAACTGAGGTTTAATGACTTTGCACTGGGCTAATAACTGTGTATTAACCCGAGTCATAGTAAGATTAGTAGTTTAATTATACTTAAGTAGTGGAGCCACTCGAATTTAAGTATTGGGGTCGTTTAATTGAGTAATTGGTTTATGTAGTCACTGCTCATGTAGTTAGTTAAAATTTTAAGGATCAGGAGTTCAGATTTGATCAAGTTTTAAAAGGGAAATAGCTAGATAATATAATGACTTAATCAGAACAGATAGGTGAGGATAAGGGGGCTTAACTCGTAACCAAATCAGTGTTAATTGCACTTTTTTGCATAACTTGCCTTAGTCTTAGATAATTTGTAAGTAAATAGTCTAATTGTTCTTCAAGCTTCTTATATAATCAAACCGTTTACTTAGAACTAGTATGAACTTCACATGTTAGTGTAAAAGAAGAAGTAGTCTGTTAGTTCAAGTTTTGTGTGCAGTAAATAGTTGATTCATAGTTAATATTGATAATTGGTGTATTGATTTTCCTTTACTGAAAAAATAAAAGTGCAATTTAATTTCCTTATTAATTCCAGGTGTGTATATGTTCTTCTTTAGTTATTTAATTATGTCATTACGATTCTCATTCAGTTTGGGCCCAATAGATAACGTGGGCCTGAACTTTCATACAAGATTGACTGGGCCGCTAAGCGAAGGTTTGAAAACAACCTGGGTCCTTGAGACCCGGGCAGATCCAACGCCCATTTGAGTAAATAGCGCAAGAGCCCATGCCCAATGGAATAAAGTAAAAATGGCCTGGGCTTGATATTGAAATGAACATAACAAAAGGAAAAACATATATATAGAAAATGTATTTGAACAATAGGATTGGACTTTGAAAAATAATTGGGATGAGCCTTACATGACATTAAATAGCGGGGCCCCCTTTTAGTAACAAGATAACACAAATAGACCCGGGAAGGCTATTAGCAAACTCCATAGCCTCACCCAAAACAATTAAAAGCCGATAGACCTTTTAGGGCACGATTTAATATACTTTCCCCATGAACGAGTGTGCACTTGGTGCAACTCAAATCTTAAATCCCGGCAAAGCCGAAATGTATCAAAAGTCACAAGCGTACTGGTTGCGGTGTGACTCGAGGTGCGTTTTCGCGATGTCGCAATTCTATAAAATATTAAAGTAAAAGCACATACATATTGTTAAAATCTGTAATGAGTCAAACGAGAGTCAAGAACGATGATGGAGCGACCGTGCTAAAACCACGGAATCCGGGAGTGCCTAACACCTTCTCCCAGGTTAACAGAGCTCCTTATCCAGATCTTTGTTTCACGGACATTAATAAAAAAGCCAATTTCCTCGGATTCGGGACTAACCGGTGACTTGGGACACCATTGTCTTCCCAAGTGGAGACTCTGATAATTAAACAAAAATCCCGAACCGATTGTCCTTTAAGTGGAAAAACTCCTTCCTCTTTATTATTATATCCGTCTCGGGTATTAGAACATCGAGGTATACCCTACATATACTATATATTGTGTATGGGCGTAGTAAAAAGGGAGGTGTGACACCCATCAAATTTTATCAAGTAATAATAGTCAAAGGCTTGATTTTTAACATTTAATACTATGTTCTTAATATATAGAAGTCAAGTGAGGCATGAATCAAGAAGGTCATGTAGTTCTACAAAACATAATTATAACATAATCTACCCCCGAACATGATAAATCTCGTCTCATGCATATACGCTCATCACCCCATATATGTTTCACTTCCTCATGTAGCAAACAATGTCAAATAGGAGGAAAATTTCTCTCAACAAAGCTAGGGAAGACTCTTACCTCGAACAATCTAATTATAATACCGATCAAGGCAAGTGATGCAGAAAAAAAAAACAATCACGCGCATTGTGATGACTCGGCCATCGTCACGTGATTTATCGCCCTGTTTTTCACCTTATATGCTTGTTCATGTTTCAATATATGTACTTGGTGAATTTGAGTCAATTCGGATCGAGTTTGGTAGGAAATGGGTTAACTAATCTCTTTAATGAACGAATAGTTTGGAAAAATCAACCGGACATTGACTTGTGCGTTAGAGGGTTCAGAATCGAATTCTGATGGTTCGATTAGCTTTGGGGGATGATTCGTAACTCAGGGGAGCGATCGAAATCAAATTTGAAGATCCGATGTAAAAATATGCTTGAATTGGCGAAGTTGGAATTTTGGCGATTTTTGGTCGATAGGTGAGATTTTGATCCCGGAGTCGAAATGGAATTTTGATAGTTTCAGTAGCTTCGTTAGGTGATATTGGATTTGTCTGCAAATTTTTAGGTCATTCGGACATCGTTTGGTCGGGCTTTTTGTTGGAAGTTGGTTTCAGAAGTTATAGTTGAAACTTAGGCTTGAATCTTCCTTGATTAGATAATTATTGTGTTTAAAGGCGTGTTTTTATGATTGGAACAAGTTCGTATCATGATTTGGAGTAGGTTGATGTTTTTGGTTGAGGTCCCGGGGGCCTCAGGGTGAGTTCAGGTGATCAAACTGAGGATTTTAGACTTAGATCATTGCAGAAAATGCTCAGTTGTCGTAGGCCACAATTGGCCTTCGCGATCGCGGAGGTGCCCATCACGTTCGCATAGTTGTGATTTTTGGGCTATCACATTCACAAGAGAGGCCTTGCATTCGTGTAGAAGTGCCTAGGGACCCTGCCTGGTTGTTCATTGTGTTCGCAGTGAGGGAAGCCGCATTCGCGTTGGAGGATGCGCCTATGCATTGCGATCGCGTTTGGCGTTTTGCGTTCACATAGAGTATTATTTGGTAAATTTAAAGTTGGTCTTCACGAACGCGGGGTGTTGACCGCATTCACATAGAAGAAATCACTGTGCGTCAGTTGTATTTTTAATATTATATCATCCACGAGGGTTAGCTATTTTCCTCCATTTTTACATTACCTTGAGAGCTAATTGATAGAAGTTGAAGGGGATTTCATCGGGAAGTGATTGGAGGTAAGTCTCGTGGTCTTAATACGTCATTTAATCAAAGAATCTTCCATTAAATCTCTGAATTTAGGCATAAATTGAGAAAGTTATGGCTAGGATTTTTGCTATGTAAAATTGGTATTTGGTGACTCATTTGAACTCCGATTTTGATAAATATTATATGTACGAACTCGTGGCGAGACGAGTATTCCGAAAATGTGAATTTCGTTACTTTTTGAGAAGTGAGCTCGAGGCTCGAGTTTTGCCAATTTCATGTTTTTGGGTATTTTTCGAGTTCTTTCGATTGGGTTATGTTCCATTAGCTTATTGTAACCTATTACTTGTGGTTTTGGTCAGATTATTCACTCTAGGAGGTCGATTTGCGAGGAAAGCGCAAGGCGAGCTAGGAATTTGGCCGGTTCGAGGTGAGTGGTAGTTATGAATCATATACTGAGGGTTTGAAACCCCGTATTTGCACTATACGGTGCTATGTTGAGATAAAACATGCGTGGTGTGAAAAGCGTGGTGATACTGTGACTGGGTATTCGGACTTGGTCCATCTCGATTGATGGTTTACTGCACTTATTGATTGAGACTGAGCTTATATGCGTACATTTGGGCTAGTTGCCATATTTGGGGCTTTGTGCTGATCTGTAGAACCTTAGGGTGGAGCTAAATGACCGTTGTACCTGTTGAACACATACTCTTAGTCGTACTCTTAGCTAAACGTAACATTAATCGGTATTAGCTCAATGCACTCTAAATGAGAATACCTAGGGTTGAATACTCTAATATAGCTGAGTGGGCCCAAGAGGCCGAGTCTATATTGACTGAGAGGGGTCAAGGACCCATAGTGAGGTATTTGATAAACCGGATCGGGCTGCATGCTGCAGCAGTATATACATATATATGTATTGGATCAGACTGCACGCCACAATATTATATATATGATATATATATATATATATATGGATCAGACAACATGCCGCAGTTATATATATATGGATCGGACTGCAAGCCGCAGTATTATAGCGCTTGGGCTGAAGGAGCCCCTCCGAATTTTGTACACACCCCCAGTGAGCGCAGTTACTATTTTATTGGATCAGGCTGCACGCAACATCATTATATATATTATATTGGATCAGGCTGCATGCCGCAAAACTATATATATTATATTGGATCGGAATGCACATCATAGCAGTATTAGTAAGGATTGGGGTGCACGCCGCAACAATGTTGGATAACTGTTGGACCGTAGTAGACTGATACTGGACTTTTCTTTTTAAAAATGTTCCTGCCTGTACTGTCAGTTATTATTTATTGCTATTACTCACTAAGTTGGAGTACTCACTCTACTCCATATACCTTGTGTGTAGATACAGGGATCCAGAAGGGCAGTTAATATCTTGATGTTATTTTTAGTTGATTGCGGAGTAATCAAGGTAGCTACTGGAGCCCACGGGACCCGATCTCTCCTTCCCGTTATCTCTTTACTCTTGCTTTAGACTTGGCATGTATAGGATATTATTCCGTTGTATGTAGAGACTCAGACTTGTGACACCAGATCCTAATGGGCTGTTATTTCAATTATTTTATTTTCCGCACTCATATTACCATTATGGAAATAGTAGATTTTACCTACTTTGAAATATTTGGAATAATAATTATAATTGGTAAATGGTAAATGGTCGGGCTTGCCTAGCAATGTGTTCGGTGCCATCACGACTGGGGACTGGGTCGTGACAAGTTGGTATTAGAGCCTAGGTTATCAGATCTCGCGAGTCTTGAGTCGGTTCAGTAGAGTCTCGCGAATCGGTACGGAGACATCTGTACTTATCCTCGGGAGGCTGCAGAACCTTTAGGAAAACTTCAAATTCTTGAAATTCAGGTCGTACGACTTTGTTGATCCGAAACTAAACTTTTGTATTCTATTCTCTCGCAGATAGCGAGAACTCATGCTACCGGACGAGGCAGACGACCACTATTTCCACCTACTAGAGGTCGTGGATGCGGTCGTGGTCGTGGTAGGGGTAGAGCAGCTTGGGGCAGTACCAGTTGCCCCCATTCAGGATCAGCCTCCAGTTGCAGAGGTTCAACAACACCTGTTCAGGCACCAACTGTGCCTATTGTGATTCCGGATCTTTAGGAGACCCTAGCTCAGATTTTGACGGTTTACACTGGCCTAGCTCAGGTAGTTTCAGTCTCCATTGCAGGAGCTACATCCTAGGTCGGGGGTGGTCATTAGACCCCCACGGCTCACACTCCAGAGCAGGTAGTGCAAGGCCTTCAGACACATGAGGCACCACCAGTCCATCCAGTGGCTCCGATTTAGCCGGTTATTAAGGTACAGGGTGACAGGGTCCCAGTGATGCCTGACAACGAGCAGCATCATCTTGAGAGGTTCAACAGGCTTTCACCTCCTACATCCAGTGGTATTTTAGGCGAGGACTCCCAGGCTTTTCTCGACAAGTGTCGCCGTATGCTCCGTACAACAGGGATTCTCGAGTTGAGTGGGGTATCATTTATTACGTTCCTGTTCTACGGAGAAACCCTCACATGGTGGGAGACATATGAGCGCCGTAGTCCAGCAGGTGCGGCACCATTGACATGGCAGGAGTTCTCCACTATCTTTTTGGAGAAGTGGATACCACAGTCGCATAGAGAGGAGTTACGCAGGCAGTTTGAGTGGCTCCATCAGGGGTATATGTTTGTGACAGAGTATGAGGTGAGGTTCTCAGAGTTAGCTTAATATGCCCCATGGATGGTTCCTACTGATTAGGAGAGGATCAAGAGATTTGTGGACAGACTTATTTATCCTATTCGCATTTTGATGACTCGAGAGAGGGTCCTGAGTCATTCCTTCGAGGATGCAGTTGATATTGCTCGCGACATTGAGACAAGCCATCGTTAGGAGCGAGAGAAGAGGGAGTCCAAGAGGCCTCGAGGATCAGGTAGTTTCGGTGGTGCCCAGTTAGAGGCCAGTGTTAGCAGAGGAGAGGTCACTCTTTTAGGCCTCCACAGCCTTCCCGCTTAGAGTACCGTGGGTTATCTTCTGGCCGAGGTCATCAGGTCAGAGTGATAATAGGTGAATTTGACTATAATTATGCCCTAAATAATCACGCTTTATTGTTGATTTGATATTGTTTATGATGACAAAATGCTTTTATTAGTGTTTTTGGTGTGTTATAGGTACACATGAGCCATTGGAGACTAAAAGAGCAATTTTGGAGACATAAGATGGTAAAAAGACCAAGTGTAGAGCAAGAGTGAAGTTTGCATTAAAAAATAGGAAGAAGAATCTGCGACACTGTTCATCCGCGGTCCATCCGTGATCGCGGATGAACCACGAAAAAAGAGGCTCACGGAACCTCAACAGATTCAGAGGACTTGATTTTTCGCGGTCCATCCTCGACCGCGGACGGACCGCGAGTGACGCCAAAATTCAGAAGGCTAAACTTGTCAATTTGTAATTTTTGTAACCTAAACCCTCTATATAATTATTGGATTCGCCCAAGAGAGGCAAGTATTGTATTATTCACTACTTTTGCAAAAAAACTAGTAAGAGAGAACTCTCTCAACATCTTTCTCTCTTTTATATTGATTCGTTGATTATGAATTCAATTATTATTCTTGTTTCTTTGATTATGAGTAGCTAATTCTTTATGTAAGGTTTTGATGGAACCTATTGAGTGATGGACTTCTAGGTTATGCGATTACAAATTGTTAGCTAGATTTCTATTTGTTCAACTTCGTTCTTGTTGTAGTTAATTGATAGAGCTCTCAATTAGCCATGCCTATTTAGTGTGCATAACTTGGAAAAGAGAGCATATTTAGGTATATTGTTGAACAACACCACACCTAGATTATAGGAGGAATCTATAATTTTAGGCGTAAAGGTGGGATTATGAATAACGAAGCCTTGGGTGCAATCTAAAGTGAACTATTCAAATTAAAGCTAGCTAGGATAGATCGGGAGAGTGCACTAGTAAATTATTGTAGTTGCTCGGAAGAGAGTTACGTTAAAAATAGCGTTCATGATTGATAGATTAATATTGACAATTTGTATGAGCATGACAGAATGGATTCCATCAATAGGGGAAATCAATACCTTAGTCTTTCTATTTATTCTTAACCCAACATTCAATTCTTTCATTCAAGTCTTTAATTCTTGCAAAAGTTAGTTGTTAGAAAACATCCACAAAAATATATTCCAATGTTGGGAAGCTACTTCAGAAGTGTTATTGGGTTGTGAAAGTTGCAGTTGATAGGTTAATTCCCTGTGGGATCGACTCTGGACTTAATTGCCCGGATTATATTGACTACGACTGTTGGTTGGACGTGAATCGATTTTGGCGCCGTTGCCGGGGAATTAACGGAATTATCAATTGCCATTGACAGAACTATAAGATTCTTGTGTAGTCAGGTTAAGCTACACACTTTACATTGAAATTTTTGACGGTTGTTGAATTGGGTTCTCGGGTGCATGCCTAGAAAATTTGCAAGGACTGAGAACTAATTGAAGGACTCTCAAACCCAGAGCAAACTTTTCGGGCACGTAAAAGGGCAATCAAAGAACTTCAGCAATCTCAGCAACCAATTAAACTAGATTTCAACATGGGAGATGTGAACGACCCAAACCAGCAAGCTGGGTTGAACACACAGGAGGCGCAGGACACAACTAACAACGGATAATTTGGCAACTGCCATTATTGTGCCAGCGATTCAAGCCGAGTCTTTCCAGATTACTAACAACATGCTACACTTGTTGAAAAATAGGGGATTATTCTCTGGGACTCAGGTTGAAGATCCACAACAGCACCTAAAGAACTTTCTCTCTATATGCAAGACGCAGAGGCAAACAAACATGACACCGAAAGCCATCAGACTATTGCTATTTCCGTTCTCAGTTACAGGGGCTGCGCAGGTATGGCTAAACTCACTCCCCATAAACTCTATTGCAAAATGGTATGATTTAGTCAAGCAATTCCACAACAAGTTTCATCCACCAAACAAGACAGCTGAGCAAATTGATGAGATTGTGAGCTTCAACCAGAAATGAATGGAGACATTACATGAAACTTGGGGTAGATTCAAAGGTATGATTGTTATGTGTCCTCACCCTGGGTTTCCTGAGCAGATGTTGGGTCAAAGGTTCTACATGGGGCTTTCAGATAGTATGAAGAATATAGTAGATGCCTCAACAGGTGGGGCTTTTCTGAGCAAAACTTGGAGAGAAGGCCAATATTTGCTTGACAAGATGGCTCAAAACTCCGGGTGGACGACCAGGAATGCTCCTATCACTCTAGTGGTACACTCTGTACCTCTGAATCCATCCAACACTATGGAGGAAAACATGGCAACTTTATTGACACAAATGAGCATCCCGACGAAGAAGGTGGAAAAATCTAGGGTCAAGCAACAGGTTCACATTATAGACACTACCAATGGTAGCTTATGCACATCTTGCATTAGCATCCCATAGGTAATCCATGGGTTGCAGACCAAGAACATCATCACCACAATGAAGACATGAACTATATGGAAAATTATGGAGGGCAGCGACAGTGTAACCAGAGTTGGGGTCAGCAGGCTCCACAGCAGTACAGGCCTCCTCAGCCACAGTATAATGCAGCAGGTATGAGGCCACCAAACAACATGGCTCCATATCCTAGACCTCGGAATTTCAACAATCAGCAGCAGGGGTATCATCCACCTCCACCACAGCATGGGGGTAGACATGACGATGGGTTCGCAAGGTTGGAAGCTATGATGCAGCAGGTAATTGGGTCACATGCCAAAACCAATGAGAGGATAGATTCACATAATGTAGCTATCAAGAATATTGAAGTAGAGGAGGGCCAGATTGCTATGTCACTTAACAATCTTCCTCAAGGGACATTGCCTGCAAATACACAAACAAACCCAAAGGATCAAATCCCAAAGCAGCTGATGGCAGTTAATCTAAGAAGTGGAAGAGATCTTGATGCTGAACAGGAAAGAGAGAGAAGCAATTTGTAGGCTGAGACACTCACTCCAGTACCCATTGAACTGGATGAGTCCACCGGGTTGACAGAAGTTACAGTCCAGCCAGTAGCTGAAAATAAAGATGTGTAGCAGAGAACGGAGAATGTAGCTGAACCGGTAGGGCAGCCGGTTGTGGAGCAATTGATGGAGAAAGAAAAGTCCCAAGTGATTGGAAAGAAGAGGCCTCCAGCACCATTCCCCCAAAAGTTGTCCAAGCACCAGAAAGAGGAGCAATACAAAAGGTTCTTTGATATGCTCAAGCAAATCCAGGTAAACATTCCTTTAATTGAAGCTTCGAAAGAAATCCCTGGGTATGCTAAGATGATGAAAGATTTGATGTCGTGGAAATTTGATTTCCAAGACTTGGACACCGTGACTCTTACACAAACTTGTAGTGCAGTGGTTTCTAGACCCATTGCTGAGAAGCTATCTGACCCAGGTAGCTTCACCATTCCATGCACTATAGGAAACCTTGCCTTTGCAAAGGCATTGTGTGATTTGGGGGCAAGCATAAATCTTATGCCCTTGGTGATTTATTAGAGGCTGGGCATCGGGAGAACCAGGCCTACTTCCATGTTATTACAGCTTGCTGACAGGACGGTTAAATGTCCATTTGGTATATTGGATGATGTGCTCATCCAGGTGGGGAAGTTTGTGTTTCCCGCCGATTTTGTAATTCTGGACTGCAAGGTGGACGAGGAGATTCCTATAATCTTGGGGAGACCATTCCTAACCACAGGTAGATCATTAATTGATTGTGAGACTAGAGAGCTCAAGATAAGGCTAAATGAGGAGGAGATCATATTCAATGTGCAAAAATCCATGAGGCGCCCTAGTGAGTTCGCGAATTGCTCTCTCATTGATGCGGTAGATGTGATAGTGGAGACAGATGATGTAGAATTGACATCCAAAGATCCACTTCAGGCATTCCTGATGAACTTAGAAGAGGTAAACGGTGAAAGCCTGGCAGAGTGGGTGCTATCTCTGGAAGGTAAGTGGTTTTGGGATAGAGAGTTGGAGTTTGAACCTCTACATTTAGAGAAGAGAGAGACCCCTCCAGCAAAACCATCCACAGAAGAGCCATCAAAGCTGGAGCTTAAACCACTACCATCTCATCTCATGTATGAATTTCTAGGCCCTAACTCCACTTTACCTGTTATTACTTCGTCTGGTTTTCTAGATGTGCAGGCTCAAAAGCTTATACAGGTACTTAAAGAATGCAAAACTGCCATTGGGTGGACCATGGCAGACATAAAGGGGATCAGCCTCGCATACTGCATGCACAAGATTCTCTTGGAAAAGGGGCATAAACCTTCTAAGGAACATCAAAGAAGGCTAAACCCAAACATGAAGGAAGTGGTAAAGAAAGAGGTAATAAAGTGGCTAGACGCGGGAATTATTTTCCCAATCTCTGATAGTAGCTGGGTTAGCCCAGTTCAATGTGTCCCAAAGAAAGGTGGCATGGAGGTGGTAATAAACGAGAACAACGAATTGATCTCAACAAGAACCGTCACTGGGTGGAGAATATGCATGGACTATAGGAAGCTGAATCTAGCCAACTGCAAGGACTACTTCCCACTTCTCTTTATTGATCAGATGCTTGATAGATTAGCAGGGAGGTCACACTTTTGCTTCTTGGATGGGTACTCGGGGTACAATCAAATTTCCATAGCCCCCGAGGATAGAGAGAAGACCTCCTTCACATGCCCATATGGCATTTTTGCCTTTAGGAGGATGCCATTTGGACTATGCAATGCACCTGCCACATTCCAAAGGTGCATGATGGCTATATTCACCGACATGGTGGAAGATATTATGGAGGTGTTCATCGATGATTTCTCAGTGGTAGGGAATTCATTCGATGAATGCCTTGTCAATCTAACAAGAGTGCTGAAGCGGTGCATGGAGACAAACTTAGTGCTAAAATGGGATAAGTGCCATTTTATGGTACAAGAAGGTATAGTTTTTGGGCACCATGTTTCGAGCAAAGGTATTGAGGTAGACCGAGCTAAAGTGGATGTCATTGCAAAGTTGCCTCCACCAACATCCGTCAAGGCCATTAGAAGCTTTCTTGGACATGCCGGTTTTTACCGGAGGTTCATTAAAGACTTCTCCAAAATCTCAAACTCTCTCTGTAAGTTACTTGAAAAAGATCACCCTTTTTTATTTTCTGATGAGTGCAGGATTGCATTTGAGGAGCTGAAGAAGAGGTCGGTCACATCACCCATCATTATTGCCCCCAACTGGGAGCAACCTTTTGAGCTGATATGTGATGCAAGTGATTACGTAGTGGGGGTAGTGCTTGGCCAAAGGAAGGACAAGCTGATGCATCCAATCTACTATGCTAGTAGAACATTGAGTGAAGCATAGCTGAACTACACAGTGACGGAAAAAAGAGATGCTGGCGGTAGTGTTCGCGTTTGACAAATTCAGGTCCTATCTCATAGGATCTAAGGTAATAGTATACACTGACCATGCAGCATTAAGGTACTTAATTGATAAAAAGGACTCTAAGCCGCGCCTAATTCGTTGGGTGCTGCTTCTACAAGAGTTCGACCTTGAAATCCGTGACCGGAAGGGGACCGAAAATCAAGTCGTTGATCATTTGTCACGACTTGAAGGAGCTGAAATTGTCAAAGAGAGTGGAGAAATTCTGGAAACCTTTCCACATGAGTATCTGCTCACTACCACTCTCCTTGAAGCGCCATGGTATGCAGATTATGCAAATTACATGGCCAGTGGTATTGTTCCTCATGATCTATCATCGGTCCAGAGGAAAAGATTTTTTCGTGAAAGCCATCTTTATTATTGGGATGAACCCTATATGTTTAGGATATGCTTCGATAAAATGATTCGGAGATGCGTCCCCGAGATCAAACAATCTTCTTTCTTGCAGGCGTGTCATGCTTCCGCATATGGTGGCCACTTTGGAGGAGTGCGAACAATTGCCAAGATACTTGAGGCCGTTTTCTACTGGCCAATGGTGTTTAAAGATGCACACTTGTGGGTGAAAGGATGCAACAAATGTCAACATACCGGGAACATTTCCCGGTGTCATGAGATGCCGATGAACCCAATTCAACAAGTGGAAGTGTTTGACATCTAGGGAATAGACTTCATGGGTCCCTTTGTCAGCTCATACGGCAATAAGTACATCCTTGTTGTGGTAGACTATGTATCCAAATGGGTGGAAGCGGTAGCATTACCCACCAATGATGCTAAGGTGGTGGTGGGATTTATGAAGAAGAACATTTTCACCCGTTTTGGGACTCCAAGGACAATCATTAGTCATGGGGGTACTCATTTCTGCAACCGGGCGTTTGAGAAATTGTTGGCCAAATATGATGTGAAACAACGGGTGGCTACTCCATATCACTCGCAGACCGACGGGCAAGTTGAGGTCTTCAACAGGGAGATAAAGAGTGTGTTGACAAAAATAGTGAACACCACGAGGACCGACTGGTCCAGGAAGCTCGATGATGCATTATGGGCATATAGGACAGCATTCAAGACACCAATCGGCATGTTACCATACAAATTGGTATTTGGGAAAGCTTGTCATCTATCTGTGGAACTAGAGCACAAAGCATGGTGGGCACTAAAACAATTAAATCTCAGTTGGGATGAAGCGGGAAAATCTAGAGTCACCGGGTTGCATGAGATGGAAGAATTCCGGTATCTGGCCTTTGAAAGCACAAGACTATACAAAGAGAGGATGAAGCGGCTTCATGACCAGAATATCATAGAGCGTATTTTCAAAACCGGGGACAAGGTACTTTTATATAATTCAAGGTTACGGTTGTTCCCGAGCAAACTAAAATCAAGGTGGTCAGGCCCTTTTCGGATAATTGAGGCATTACAATCAGGCGCTGTGGAAATACAAACTATTGATGGCTCTCGCACATTCAAAGTAAATGGACAATGGTTGAAATTCTATGTTGCCATGGATGACATCGAGGAGAAGGTGGAACTTCGGTTAGAGGAACCTCAAAGGTCTAGCGAGCCTTAAAATACGCTAAGTTGAGTCGTGCCGCGATGTTAAATCAGGCGCTACGTGGGAGGCAACCCACGAAATTGTTGTAAGTGTAACTATTATAGTTAGTATATACAAAAAAAAAAAAATTGTTGTTTCCAGGCGAAAGAATTAGAGAGACTGTTCGTCTGCAGTCCATCCGCAGTCGCGAACGGACCGCGAAAAAACAGCCTCTCTGAATCTCCCCCTTCGTGGTCCATCCACCACCGCGGACCGACAGCGGCCATCAGACCTGACAAGCGCGGCAAACAAAAGAAATGATAAAAAAAAACTTTTCCCACCCCCTTTTAGTTACCCTAACCTTCCCCCCCCCCCATCACAATTCACCAAGACTGCCGCCCCTAACCCTTTCTCTTTAAAACAAACCCTCAAAACTCTCCTCCTTCTCTCTACTCTTTCTTCTCCAAATCCCTCATACTCCTCCACCATTTTTCTTCTTCATCTTCATCTTCTCCACATCCCCTCTATCTACTAGTAAGTTTTTCTTCTTCTATCTTTCTTTTTTTTTTAAAAACGTTTTTCTCCTTATTTTTTGTAGAATTAATTAGTTTAGATAATTTTAGTTTAACACACTTTAATGGTAGAAATTGTATAATACCTTGCTAGACTTAGTAGAACATTGTGTTATAATTTTAGTTGGTATTTTTGTATATATGTTGTACATTACGTTATGGGATTGTGGTGTAGTTGAAGTTGTTGGGTCTCCATTGTGTTTAATTGTGGTACTTATGTTTTTTTGGAGACCCAATGTGGTGGTTGATTTATTTGGTGATTGGGTTGGCCAAAGTTGGCAAAAATATGTTGTAGTATATGGATAGTGTATGTTTAATTGGGTCATGTGGGAATGCCATAAGAAATAAGTGTGGGGTGCATTAGGTAACTTAGCGAAGTTGATAGAAAATTGGTCAGTAGTAGGAGTTATGGGATGATATCACTAAAGGAAATATTGTTGTAGTCCATGGATAGTGAAGTCTAAGTAGCCAAATGGTATACTAACGTGATGGAAATTTTTGATTGTTTCTTTTTTTGTGCAGGATTATGGCTCCTAAAAGATCCAGGAATGCATCAAGCTCGTCTAGGTGATCAACCTATGAAGAGTCTCGATTCACAGGCGAGGAAGCGGAAGCGGACTTTCATGCCAAGGCTACTAAAGCTTGGCTATAGGAGATCGAAATCGACAAGATAGCTATTCGGGCTGAAAAGCCCGATATGTGTGAGGAGATCCGACGCTGAGAGATGGAGTTCCTGTTCGATGAACTGACCCTCATCAACAAAATACTAGTTAGGGAGTTCTACGCGAACGCACACTACAGAATGGCCAGGACAGTCTTCGTCAGAGGTAAGTATGTTTGTGATAGGTGACGGGATGGTGCTGAGGGGACCCCTCAAATCCAAGGGATTCTACTTCCCGTCTCTTGTCACTGCTCTGTGCCTTGGCCACCAGACTCCGTTAATAACTACGGATGGTGAGCTTTCTCTAAAAGCTCCATTCAAGGCCTCTCACATCCGGGTGGGTAGAGATAATGACCCAATTGATCTATATGCCGAGGATGACCCTGTGCCGGTTGTCCAGTCCCGGCATTCCACGGACTCCGCCGGACCTTCTAGGCATACTCATCATAGAGCAGGCATATCTAGGTCCGAGTCCACTAGACCTATGCTTAAGTCTATGGAGGAGGAGGTTGCGGATTTACGCACCTCAGTGGATGGTTTACACACGCGCATAGATTGAAAATAGGTTCATGGCATGGTTTCGAGCAATGGGTCGAGCGTGTAATGTCGACCCCGCCACCATCTCCGACTCCGAGTGAGTCACAGGTAAGTTTTCTCACCCTTTTGAGCTATAATTTTATTATTATGCCATAAAGTCATGACATGATTTTAAGTGTGGGGTGGGAAACTTGTATATGTTGTACATAGTAGTTGTAGTTGTAAATCATATTAGCTGGCTTGGCCCGATGATGGACACTTGGCGACGGGTTTCTTAAGCGTCTAAGTCGGAATAAAACACACAAAAAATCAAAAATTTGAAAAATCCAAAAATATGAGTAGAGGGATCTTCCTGATGACGGACTATTTGGACAAGTACTCTTGAGGGAAGTAGTCCATGTAGGAATTTTTCATTCTTTTATTTTCTTTTTCTAGGTAGTGTATTACCTCCACCTTGGTTTTTCTTTTGACCACAGTTCTTTTCCAAGGGTTTTTATTGAACCGGGTTAGGCAGATTTTTCTTTTTATGATTAGAGGGCAAAGGTTGACATGTAACCCCAAGTATGCACACTAGCAAAACTAAAATGAACCTAAGAATGTATTATCTAAGCTTGACCGTAGATTCTAGGATATGCCTTAAATTTCACAATACAGCTTGCTTGAACATTGGTAGGACTTTGTAGATGAACCTGATTCTAAGTGAGTTGCATGCTAAGTGTGTGTGAGATTTTACCTACATTGTATGTTTTACATGATACCTAGAACTTGCCCTGTATGTTTGCAAAGCGAAATAAGAGTTGTTTGGTTGTAGAGATGATAGAGGCATTTCTTTGTGCAACCCCATAAATCAATAAGACATGAATTCACCTGTACATAATATCCTAGTTAACCCCTTTGAGCTTAAAGCCTATTCTTTGATAACCCTTGAATGTTCATGAAAAAAATCGAAATCATATATTGTTCTACTTTACCTCTTAGAAGCACTTGTGTTGTAATGAATATGCAAAAGTCTAAGTGTGGGGTGAAGGGAAGTTGAAAAAGGGAAAATCAAGAATGAATGGCAGAAAATGGTAAACTGACAAAATAATGTAAATGCATTTATATATGTATATATATATATATATATATATATATATATATATATATATATATATATATATATATATATATATATATATATATATATATATATATATATATATATATATCAATTGTACATGTAAAATAGAAAGGCCAGTTACACCAACAAAAGAAAATTGGGGATTAAAAGTAAATAAAGGTGAAAGAATGTTTAGGGGAGACATAAGGGAGAAAGCTAAAAGGGAAGTTGTGAAAAAGAAAGAAAATGCTTAGGGTGGTTAGCCACTATAACCAAAGTATCCTACCCGTCCCTTAGCCAACATTACAACCCTTAAAGAGCTCTTGATCTGTGATTGAATAACTTGATTAGTGGAGTATTACACTAGGGGCAAGCCTATGGCGTATCTGTATTCATATGAATGTTCTTTGTTGAGAGTGAGTGAATTTTTCCTATATCTATAAGTTCCATGTTCTAAATTGTTTATGTGTGGGAACTTCTCTCAATAAATTGTGTGAGGGCATGTAGCTCGGGAAGAAAAAGGTGAATTTCCAAGTCTGTGATAATAACTAGAGTAAGCAATAATGTGCTGGCATTTGAGTTTACGGTTAGGTAAAGAGTGTGCATATCTTAGGTTAATCATGAAAGATAGCTTTTGTGACATATTTTGGGGGAGACAGTAATAAAATTGGCCTAAAGTATGATTAAGGTTGCTCGAGGACGAGCAAAGGTTTAAGTGTGGGGTATTGATAATAGGTGAATTTGACTATAATTATGCCCTAAATAATCACACTTTATTGTTGATTTGATATTGTTTATGATGACAAAATGCTTTTATTAGTGTTATTGGTGTGTTATAGGTACACGTGAGCCATTGGAGACTAAAAGAGTAATTTTGGAGACTAAAAGAGTAATTTTGGAGTCATAAGATGCTTTTAGAGCAAGAGTGAAGTTTGCATTAAAAAATAGGAAGAAGACTCTGTGATACTGTTCATCCGCGACCGCGGACGAACCGCTGAAAAAGAGGCTCGCGGAACCTCAATAGATTCAGAGGACTTGATTTTTCGCGGTCCATCCGCGACCGCAGACGGACCGCGGGCGATGCCAAAATTCTGAAGGGTAAACTTGTCAATTTGTAATTTTTGTAACCTAAACCCTCTTTTATAGGATTCGCCCAAGAGAGGCAAGTATTGTATTATTCACTACTTTTGCAAGAAAACTAGTAAGAGAGAACTCTCTCAACACCTTTCTCTCTTTTATATTGAATATTTGATTATGAATTCAATTATCATTCTTGTTTCTTTGATTATGAGTAGCTAATTCTTTATCTAAGGTTTTGATGGAACCTATTGAGTGATGAACTTCTAGGTTATGCGATTACAAATTGTTAGCTAGATTTCTATTTGTTCAACTTCGTTCTTGTTGTAGTTAATTGATAGAGATCTCAATTAGTTGTGCCTATTTAGTGTGCATAACTTGGAAAAGAGTGCATATTTAGGTATATTGTTGAACAACACCACACCTAGATTATTGGAGGAATCTATAATTTTAGGTGTAAAGGTGGGATTAGGAATAACGAAGCCTTGGGTGCAATCTAAAGTGAACTATTCAAATTAAAGCTAGCTAGGGTAGCTCGGGAGACTGCACTAGTAAATTATTGTAGTTGCTCGGGAGAGAATTATGGTAAAAATAACGTTCATGATTGATAGATTAATATTGACAATTTGTATGAGCATGAACAGAAGGGTTTCCATCAATAGGAGAAATCAATACCTTAGTCTTTCTCTTTATTCTTTACCCAACATTCAATTCTTTCATTCAAGTCTTTAATTCTTGCAAAAGTTAGTTGTTAGAAAACATCCACAAAAATATATTCCAATTTTGGGAAGCTACTTCAGAAGTGTTATTGGGTTGTGGAAGTTGCAGTTGATAGGTTAATTCCCTCTGGGATCGACTCTGGACTTAATTGACCGGATTATATTGACTACGACCATTGCTTGGACGTGAATCACAGAGTCAGCCATCTCTCAGTGCCTTTCCATCATAGAGTTCATCTCAGGCTCCATTTGCTCAGGGTTCATCCCGACCGAGTTCATCCGCTAGCCACTCTGGTGCGAGGGGTTCCCTTCAGTCCCAGCCCCAGCATCCGGGAGTTGATTTGAGTGTGGGGAGTTTGGGCATATTCAGAGGGAGTGTCCTTGCCTTGTATCTAGATCATCTCAGTAGAGGGGACAACCCTCATCTTCTGGTCCATCTTCTTCAGCACCCGCCCCGCCATCTAGGGGTGGGGTTAGGCATCCAGAGGCTACCTTCGAGGGGGAGGCTGATCAGGTGGTCAGGCTCGTTGCTATACTCTTCAGGGCCGTTCAGATGGAGTTGCTTCAGATGTTGTTATTACAGGTATTATTTTAATCTGCCATAGGGATGCCTCAGTTTTATTCAATCCTAGTTCCACTTATTCCTATGTATCTTCATATTTTGCTCCTCATTTGGGCACGACCCGAGGGTGTCTTGCGTTGCCCGTACATGTATCTACCCCAGTGGGCGATACCATTATTGTGGACCATGTGTATCAGTCCCGTGTTGTTACTATTGGGGGTCTGGAGACCCGAGTAGACTTACTACTATTGTGCATGATTGACCTCAATTTTATTTTGGGAATGGATTGGCTATCTCCATACCACGCCATTCTAGATATTCATGCCAAGATAGTCACACTGGCTATGCCGGGTATCCCGAGGATCGAGTGGCACGGTATGACTGATTATGTACCCAGCAGGGTAATTTCTTTCTTGAAGGCCTAAAGGATGGCGGGAAAGGATGTTTATCTTATTTGGCATTTGTGAGGGACATCGGAGCTGAGACTCCCAATATTTATTCTATCCCTGTTGTGAGGGATTTCCCTGAGGTGTTTCCTTCGGACCTACTAGGCATGCTGCCTGACAGGGATATTGACTTTGGTATTGATTTGGTGTTGGGCACTCAGCCTATCTCTATTCCTCCTTATCGTATGGCACCAGCTGAGTTAAAGGAATTGGAAGAACAACTTTAGAATCTCCTAGATAAGGGGTTCATTCGGCTGAGTGTGTCACCATGGGGTGCACCGGTCTTGTTTGTCAAGAAGAAAGATGGCTCAATGAGGATATGTATTATTACAGGCAGCTGAACAAGGTAACAGTGAAAAACATGTATCCTCTGCCATGTATTGATGATTTGTTTGATCAGCTCCAGGGAGTGACGGTATTCTCGAAGATTGATCTTCGTTCAGGCTATCACCAGCTGAAGATTAGGGATTCTGATATCATGAAGACAACTTTCAGGACGTGATATGGGCACTATGAGTTTCTAATTATGTCTTTTGGGCTGCCTAATGCCCCAGCCGCATTCATGTATTTGATGAACAACGTGTTTCGGCCATATCTGGATTCCTTTTTGATAGTGTTTATTGATGACATCCTGGTATACTCTCGTAGCCAGGAGGAGCATGATCAGCATATGAGAGTTGTACTACAGAGGTTGCAGGAGGAGAAGCTTTATGCAAAGTTCTCCAAGTGTGAGTTATGTCTTGAGTCTGTGGCTTTTCTGGGATACGTGGTGTCCAATTATGGTATGTAGGTGGATCCGAAGAAGATAGAGGTGGTGCAAAGTTGGCCTAGACCGACCTCAGCCACTGAGATCCATAGTTTCCTAGGGTTGGCAGGATATTATCGCCGGTTTGTTCAGGGATTTTCTTCTATTGCTTCACCTTTGACTAAGTTAACTCAGAAGGGTGCTCTATTTGTGTGGTCCGAGGAGTGTGAGGAGAGCTTTCAGAAGCTCAAGACAACATTGACCATGGTGCCAGTTTGATATTTTCGTCAGCTTCAGGTTCCTATACTATGTATTGTGATGCTTTGAGAATTGGCATCGGATGTATGCTGATGTAGGAGGGTAGGGTCATTTCTTATGCTTCTCGCCAATTGAATCCCCGTGAGAAGAACTACCCTGTGCACGATTTGGAGTTAGCAGCCATAGTTCACTCTCTAATGATTTGTAGACATTACTTGTATGGTATTTCTTGTGAGGTGTATACTGTTCATCGCAGCTTTCAGCATCTGTTCAAATAGAAAGATATTAATTTGAGATAGCGAAGGTGGCTTGAGTTGCTTAAGGATTATGACGTTACCATATTGTATCATCCGGGGAAAGCCAATGTAGTGGCTGATGCTTTGAGCCGGAACGGTTAGTATGAGTAGCTTGTCTTATATTCCAATTGGGGAGAGGCTCTTCGTAGTCGATGTTCAGGCGTTGGCCATTCAGATGGCGAGATTGGATATTTCGGAGCCGAGTCAGGTGTTGGCTTGCGTTGTTTCTCAGTCCTTTTTATCTGATCACATCAGAGAGCATCTATATGATGATCCACATTTGCTTGTCTTTAAGGATAGAGTGCAGCATGATGCTGCCACAGATGTGTCTATTGATAGTGATGGTGTTTTGAGGATGTAGGGTCGTATTTTGCGTGCCCAATGTAGATGGACTTCGAGAGTTGATACTAGAGGAGGCTCGCAGCTCGCGGTACTCCATTCATCCGAGTGCCGCGAAGATGTATCAGGACTTGAGACAGCATTACTGGTGGAGGAGGATGAAGAAGGATATTGTGAGTCATATAGCCCGATGTCTCAACTGTCAACATGTCAAGTATGGGCATCAGAGATTGGGTGATGTTCTTCACCGTAAGGTTATTCCTGAGTGGAAATGGGAGCGGATTACTATGGATTTTGTGAGTGGTCTCCCTCGGACTTCCAGGAAGATTGATTCAGTTTGGGTGATTGTTGATCGGCTGACCAAATCCTTGCACTTCATTCCAGTATGTACTACTTATTCATCGGAGCGGTTGGCAGGGATCTTTATTCGGGAGATTGCCAAGTTACATGGGGTTCCAATGTCTATTATCTCTGATAGAGGTACTCAGTTCACTTCTCTGTTCTGGAGGGCATTTCAGCGGGAGTTGGGTACGCAGGTAGAGTTGAGCACAACATTCCATCCTTAGACAGACGGAAAGTCTGAGCGCACTATTCAGACCTTGGAGGATATGTTTACAGCCGTGCAATCGATTTTGGAGGTTCATGGGATGACTTTTTGCCACTTGCAGAGTTTGGCTACAACAACAGTTATCAGTCAAGTATTCAGATGGCCCCGTATGAGGCGTTGTATGGTAGACGGTATAGATTTCCCGTGGGTTGGTTTGAGCCTGGTGAGGCTAGATTGTTAGGGACTGAGTTAGTTCAGGATGCTTTGGAGAGACTGATGTTGATCCAAGAGAGGCTTCGTGTCACACCTCCTTTTTCACTACTACTGGATAGCCTATTTACTACACCCTGAGAAGGGATATAATAAAAAGGAAGGAGTTTTTCCAATTTAATAACAGTCGGAACAAGATTTATTTATTTATTTTCAGAGTCACCATTTGAGAAATTAATGGTGTCCCAAGCCACCGGTTGAATCCCGAATCGAGGAAAGTTGACTCTGTTAATAGTCCGTGAACTAGAAATCCGGATAAGGAATTCAGTTAATCTGGGAGAAGGTGTTAGGCACTCCCGAATTCCGTGGTTCTAACACGGTCGCTCAATTGTTGTATTTGTTTTTATCCGATTTCTATATATGTTCCATTTTTATGTGCATTAATATTTCTCTTTATTATTTAATTTTTTGCAAGAATTGCAACGTCGTGAAAATGTATTTTGGACCACACCGTACCAGTACACATGTGACTTTAAACACATTTTGACTTTGTTGAGATTTGGATTTGGGTCACATAAATGTGCACCCGTATTAAGAAGGTAATATTATTACAAATCGTGCCTAAAGTATCTACGTCTTTGTTAACTTTGGGAAAGACCGTGAAATTTGCTAAACGGTCGTTCCAAATATAATATTTTCATAACAACTTATTTGAGGTCCCTACAATTCTGTATTTAATGCGGCAAGGCTCATCTCATTTTTATTAAGGCCGTAGCTAACATATACTATATTTCCTACTTGTTTTGTCTCTAATAACAAAGAAAAATCCTAATTGTTTTTTCATTACCTAATAGTTTTGTATTTTTAGGGCCAAAAACTCATAAGAGTCCAAGTTTAATTCATGTTGGGCTTGAGTGCAGCCCATGTATCAATATCCAGTCCAATCTAAATCTACTGAAGTTCAGATTCAGGCCATTCGCGTAAATATTCTACTAATGACCCAAACCAGTGTATTTTTTATATTATATGAAACATGCCCGTGTATAATCATAACACTTACTGAATTTGGGCCTTACATTTGGACTTTTTCACATACTAACTCGCAACAGAAGATATTTCTATCAATTCATTTTTCAGATGATTACAATTCAAATTCAAATTCATAACAATTATATACTTACTATAAGAAGCTTTCCTTTATTTTAGTTCAAATTTATATACAGAATTGTATCTAATGAGATGAAATTTGGAATCAAAACAGACTTATTATTATATCACGAGTACTGTTCTACTAAGTATTTGAAGTTATTTCTAACATTAATTACTTTAAACTAAATTATTTGTGATCATAGTTGAACTATTCAGACTTAAGACATTATTTCAAAAGTAATACCAAATTAAAAAATACTATTCATATTTAGTTTCCAATTGGAACAATTATAGACTTGTATTTTTTTAACTAATCATGCATTTAAAATGATCTACTATTTTAGAAAGAAGTGCTATAGATGTACCTAATTTAAGAATTATAATATGAAATTTAAGTTCATGACATTACTTTTAACCTTTTTAACCAACTGATTTTCATCCATAATCCTATTTATTATTATGATTGTAAAACCTAAGAATACTAATACCAGATTTAATCAGAAAATAGAGTTCAAAGCAATAGTCCAGTATGTATTTAACTACAATTTCAAACTATTCCTAACAAATACATATTTTTAACTACATTCTACATATATTAACTTCAGTTACATGTAAAAAATCAGAAATAAATGATGGCTTAAACGGACAACTTCATTATTCTTCCATATTGTCAATACATCTTCACAGTTAAGTGAGTTAGAAAGTTTACCTGGAAATAAGATGAAGAATTCAATGAGAAATCTATTCAAATCAACAGATAAATAGGATCAGCAATGGCAATATAATAGCAAGTGATCCACAGCTTTGGATATCAACTAGAATAAACCCAACAGAAGCAGATAGAACCAGTAGAAACAATAAACTTGTAACACCTGACTCGTCGTTAAGGGAGTTACCACCTCGTTTTCTCCATTTTATACTTTCATATGTTCATCTATATGTGTTTGGAGAGTTGGAAGTAAATCGGATAGAATTCAGTTAGAAATGAGGCAATAAACCTCTTTATGGAAAGGATAGTTTGGAAAAGTCAACTGGATATTGAGTAATGAGTTATAAAGCTCGAAATGGATTTCTGATGATTTGACTAGTTTGGGAGATGGTTTATGACTTAGGAGAGCAATCGGAATCAAATTCGGAGGTCCGGTGTAGATTTAGGCTTGAATTGGCTAAGGTTGAATTTTAGCGAATTCCGGACGGTAGGCGAGATTTTGATCCCGGCCTCAGAATGAAATTCCGAGAAATGCAGTAGCTCCGTTAGGTGATTTTGGATATGCGTGAAAATTTTCAGATCATTTGAAGGTGTTTAGGTTAAGTTTTAGATCAAATGCAAGTTTCAGAAGTTTTAGTTTAACTTAGGCTTGAATCCGGGAGAATCCGATGATTTTGATGTTTAGGATGGTATTTTTATGTTGCGAGCAAGTTTGAATGAAGTAATAGAACATATCTATGGTTGAGGTCCTGATGGTCCTGGGGTGAATTCGGATGGCTAATAGGGATTTCGGTCTTGAAAAATGCAGCAGAAATTGCAGAGCAAATTAGTTCTTTGCGATCGCGAGCCTAATGTTGTGATCGGTTAGAAGGAAATGAGGGAGCTCACATTTTTGCACTATGCAATCGCATAAAGGTCTCTGCGATCGCATAGTTGAGAAGTTTGGTCAGTACGATCGCGTGGGTAAGGACGCGATCGCGTAGAAGGTTTTGTGGGAACCCGAGTTTGTTCTTCACGTTCGCATCCGGAGTGCACGTTCGAATAGCTCTGAGTTGGTGTTCCACGCGATCGCAAGGTCTGTGTCGCGACCGCATAAGGTAATTACTGGGCCTGGGAAATTTGTGCATCGCGATCACGTGCATGGTGCCGCGATCGCATAGAGGAAAAGCTTGGGCACTAGAATGATTTTTAAGGGTTAATTCATCCACGACCCTCATTATTTTTACACCACTTTTACTTTGTCAAGAAAGGGTTTTGAATGATTTGAAGAGAGTTTTCAACGGGTATCGCCTGAAGGTAAGTTTCTTGACTCAAAAACGTGATTTCATGCTAGAATCAACACCAAAATTCGTGAAATTGGGTAGAATCTGTGAAGAACTAGGGCTTAAATTATGGAAACGAATTTTTGGGTTTTGAAAGGCCATTCGAAATCCGAATTCGATAAATTTTATATGCACAAACTTGTGGCGAGACGAGGAATCCGTTGGTATGATTTTCGAAATTTTTCGAAAAATGGGCCCAGGGCTTGGGTTTTACCAACTTCGTGAATTGTTGCATTTTTCAAGTTATTTTGACTGGGTTATGTTTCTTTGACCCATATTATGTAATTGCTGTGATTTTGACTTGATTCGACGCACGAGGCGGCATATTCGAAGGGAAAGGGCATCGCAGACGAGTCCACAGCCGGTTAGAGGTGAGTAGTTAGTGTATATGATAGCATGAGGGTTTGAAACTCCAGCTTATCACATTGTGATGCTATTTAGGGTATGACTCGCACCCCATGGATGGTGCGGGATTGTTTATGACTAGGGATTATGACTTGGTCCATCCTAAATAAAGAATAATATTATATTGGCGGTTGAAACGCACACTGCGTTAAGTATATATGTGGGCTATAAGCCATGTTTGGGGCCTTGTACTGGCCTGTAGTATCCTTAGGTGATAGATATCTATGTGATAGCATGATTTGTGAAATCATAGATCTCAGTCCTGGCTTGAAATCACTGTTATGAAATGCTAAGTCTCATATTCTTGGAAAATAGAATAAAATCAAAGTATTTTTTATTATTAATGAACTGGAACCTGGAAATAAATAAATTGAACTGTTGTGTGAATCAAATGCATGTTGTGGACTGAGTACGGATTGGGCTACATGCCACATCGGATGATATGAATATTGCACTTGGGCTGAAGGAGCCCCTACGGAGTCTGTACAGACCCTAGTGAGCGCCGTAGATGTTAAACGGATCGAGCTATGAGTCGTAGCGGTCATGTGTATTGTATTGCATTCTTGTTTGTACATTACTTATGTTATTTGTGGTTTGCTGTTGTTGTTAGTTCGTGGTATGTATCAGACTGTAGTTTTAGCTTTGCTCTGTGATATTCTGTGGATTTCCTGCTTTCAGCTATTTTATATACTTTTTACTCACTGAGTACTTAGTACTCACCCCTACTCCCTGCACCTTTATGTGCAGATTCAGGTACGCAGGAGGGTTAGACGAGCAGTCCAGCTTATTTCAGAGTACTCGAGTTGCTGAGGTAGCTGCTGGCATTCGCAGGACCTAGCTTCTTTCTTTATTTCAGTTTATTATCTATACACTTCCAGACTTGAGTATTTCGTTTAGTATTCCTATTACTATTCAGATTTTTCTTAGAGGCTCTAGACTCGTGACCCCAGATCTTTTAGGAGTGTTATTTTTCAGTGTTCGCACTTCTCAGTGTATTATTCTACTATTATTATTGGAGTGTTATTATCAACTCTCATATTTTTCTTGAAATTATCCTTTTGGGACTTATATTTGAATGTAAAAACAGTTGTTGGTTTGGCTTGCCTAGCTTTTGGGTTGGGCGCCATCACGACCGGGTTTGGGTCATGACAAGTTGGTATCAAAGCCTAGGTTACTAGGCCTCGCAAGTCATGAGCCGGTTTAGTAGGCTCTCGCGGATCGGTACATAGACGTCCATATCTATCCTCGGGAGGCTACAGAACTTTTAGGAAACACTTCACTTTCTTGAAATTCATATCGTGCGTATTTGATTTAGGTTGAGAAAATAACTCTTGAAATTCCTTCCACATGTTTGTACGCACACGCGAGCATACAGTAATACATCTGTATCGATGGCTGGTGATTCCTCGATCGAGGAGCGAGATGTAATCTCCGTGAGTTCATGTTGGGCCAGGTCTGGAGGACTTGAGGCCGAATCCTCGCTTATGGCTTGAGCACCGAAGTGCTGATTATGCAAGCAAGTGCTTTGAACTTATGTGTTCGGTAATGTCCTTATTAGCCGAGATGGCAGTCGGATATCCACGTGATGAGTAAGTTAGTGATATGAAGTATATCTATGTGATCTTGGTAGTGACGAAGAGGTTTGTGGGATAATAGATGAACTATTAAGCGATTCATTCCTATTGCGGTCTGTAGTGTAGTCCCAAGTTTTGGGCGCATGAAGAATATTATCGTATCTCCTAGTTGGAAAGTGAAGTGCAATATGCGTGGCGATATGAGTTCAGACTCAGAAATATAAGTTGGCGGTATTTTAGATGTGTTATGATTCAAATAAGTGCAACGCATGTTCCTATATCAATTTTGATAATATAAAAGCAAGTAGTTATGAGATTAATGTTGTTGATATACATTTTGATGTTTTGTCGAGTTGTAGCTGTGTTGTTAGGATGATTTTGGTGATTCTCTGGCAGGTGGATAGGCCCAATTACAAAGGAAACCCTGCCCAAATTTTTGAAAGATTTGGGACTTAGTAAAAATTTGGACACCTATAGAATAGGCTTAACTGTTATGTGGGTGAATGCAAGAAAATGGTAGAAGGGTTAAAATTTCTGATGGTCCGTGTCTCCACAAGCGTGTGAAAAAGTGAGTTTAATCTCACCATGGTATTACAACAACAATAGGGTATATATGTTGTGATATATATATGGCTTCAATCTAATTTGGGGAGGTTGCCGTTAATTAGCTGGTTGCATGATTATGTGCTATATTGGTTCTATCTTAAAATATACTAGCAACTAGTTCTGATTGCAAATATTGAGCCGAAAATGGCACAAGTGAAGGAAATTTTTTGACAAGATGTCAAGAGATCGGATGAGCAAGAAGGAAGTTTCGATGGTTAAGATAAATTAGCATCGTCTTAAGCGTCACCTGAGAGCAGTATTATGTCCTGGTTAATGATTCTTGATCGCTCTTCAGCATTATGCGACTGGTGGTTTGGAGGTGCGCTCCAGATATTGTTGTGGTAGGTTGTGGGAGTGTGTTCCACCTGAAGATTTTGTAAGTGTGACATGTGATCGCTTGATTGATTAAAGATGTAAACCAAGTATGAAGTTTGAGATGATGTCGTTAATTAAAGATTGATGCTTGGAGGGCACTCAACATATTAGGTTATGAACTGGGGAGGATTACTCCGATTATGATGGTTGTTCTTGTGTTCTATAAAGAAAATGGAAGTTATTATGGACCTTTGAAAGGTTATTAGACTAGTTTAGTGCGACTAGAATCGGCTTGAAGTCGGTGGATATATTTAATGTGAATAATAGCTCTATATCAGGCCAGATGTGTGCATTATTGTAATGTGGTTCTCATGGAGGAGTAGTTAGGATGATTCTTCATTGTTAGATAACTCGCGTAGTGATGCATTGTGCTGTGTGAATTGTGAGACAACTTGAGAAATTGCTATATGTTAAGAATTTGCGTAGGAATGACGTTATATGAGCATCTTGGCTCTTGAGATTTAGATTTGTACATTGCACCTCAATTGTGCTTGAGTTTTTGTAGCTTATAACGCTATATGTTCTTCAGAGGTATCATTATGCATTTAGTGTGCGTACGACCGATACTCGATATTATGTCGTAATGAGCAAATTTGGCTCGATGTGCATCTCCTTATGTGAGATCTGTGTGTGGATCGGATGGCACACTTCCATGGGTATGTTATATGGAGCGGGTTGCACACTGCAACAGTGAAATATCAAGCATAATTTTCTATATTCCATCTCTGTATGCTTTACTTTCTATTTTCCAAGAAAAGTACGTATTAGTGC
Source organism: Nicotiana noctiflora (assembly GCA_032618575.1). Classification (NCBI taxonomy): domain Eukaryota; kingdom Viridiplantae; phylum Streptophyta; class Magnoliopsida; order Solanales; family Solanaceae; genus Nicotiana; species Nicotiana noctiflora. The sequence goes on along the minus strand of JASVEL010010485.1, from coordinate 15,918 downwards.
GTAGGATGTGATAATTCCTTCCAGAGCTCATTTTCTTTAGTACCGCATTCGAATCGGTAACCTATTGGCACATTGGGGTATCATATGCGACATTTAATTATGTATGGAGTGGCTTATTGCCTGAGTAGTTCGTACTGAGTGAGACGAGATCACTGAATTCGGGATCGGTGCAATATGAGTATATGAAGTAAGGTAAAGAGCTAAGACCCTTGTTTGGTTTAGAATAAGGTGATAGTTCTTTCCAAGAGTATAAAACTAATGAGTGGTTGTCTTGACGGTGGCTGAGAATGTATACGGACCTCATCTGTCGTGTCAGTACTATAAGAATTTGCACAAGGCATGTGTATGTCATGCAGAGCATGGTATGTGCAGTTATTCCTTCTAAGCGATTAGATCTTCAGATGATTAGGGAAGACGATATTGCTAAGTGGAAGTGACTTGATGCGAGTATGTGTTTCAGAAATAGGTAATATGATTAAACTGATGATATTTTAGTAGAACTGCGGCATGTTCTCGTTGGGTCCACTAGTGGTATTCGGGTTTGCTTGGTAGCACAGGTAAATATTGAGTATTTGTCGTGAAATGATTAGGTATCAAATGGGTGCATGTATTCGCACGGTGGAAATTGGGATCAGGTATGATGTATTGTGTGTTATATAGAGATCTGATATACATGCTATGTTGAGGTGGTGGATCTTTATTCATTGGTATGTTATATTTTGGATGTGATGTTGGAATTCGAACTAGTTGTCTTAGTGTTGGGGTGATTTTGAACTATTGCATTAGGGGCTACGCTAGAAATGCCACGGGTTAAGTGGTGAAGTGCGTTAAAATATGTTTTAGCAGAATGCTTTATATTTCAAGGAACCAGCGAATAGTTGGGAAGGAGCATTTTCTTAATTGGGTATTTGTGATAGATGTGAGTGCAAAGGTTGCAATCATTAGTCCCGCTCCGTTATCGAGGGACTTTTTGGATGCATTTCGTATGGCCGGGCATGTAACCAGGTGATATTGTGGATTTCGGTATTATTTGGTGCCTTTGGCAGGAGTTAGAGAAGTGGAAGAAACATTTTCAGTCTTCTTGGTACTGAATTCGTTGGTAGGCCGGTATGGCTACGCATTTAGCTTAAGTTAGCTTGGTTAACCCTGAGTTATTTTTTGATGTTGTAAGACATTTGTGATTTGTTAGTTATGGGCACATGTTGTGCGGTTTCAATTAGAATTCATAGAGAAAGTCGAGCGGGAAGAGTAATTGAGTGTTTCTCGGTGTATGAAGCATTGGTTATGGTCTATCGGATTATGTGTTATGTGTTCTCTGTTTCACCGTGGGGTTAGTGAATTGCGTTGGTTTTAGACACCAAATGTGTGTGCTTGTTGATTTTGAGGAAAGCGGCTTGAGGCTTCAGGTGTAACAGTATTGGGATAGGATCACGCATTGTAGCGAGGCTACGAGAGTTATGACCTTTCGGGGTAGATTCAGGCGTTCTATTTCTATGATGTGAGACGGGGTCTCAGCCTTGTATTGTAAGGTCATTGATGAGCTTGAGGTACAACTCTTTCATTTGAGTCATTTGACATGATTTGAGTGTGTTCATATCGTGTCATACTGGTGCGTGTATTATGCAAGATGTGGTCTAGACTTGTATTGAGGTATCATCTCACTGGAGTGATGTTGGAATTCAAGGTGATCGTCGGGTTCATTAATGAATACTGACAGATTTGATCTCAGCTTGTTAGGAAGATAATATCGAGGTTTGACCCGGAAATCTATTGCAATATTAGTCAAGGGATGTGGTTTCATGAATGGTTGATCTGAGAGATGATTACGGTTATAGCGTGTTTCCTTCATCGTTGGCAGTATATGGAACTAATAGAATAAGGCTTTAGCTAAGAAGAGGTTCTCTGCCAAAACTTGATTGCTGGGGACAAATGTCGTGAATAGAAGTTATGATTCCAAGTGTCCCGAGGGTCTCGGAGTGAATTCGGATGGCTAACGGGGATTTTGGTCTTGAAAAATGCAGCAGAAATTGCAGAGCAAATTAGTTCTTCGCGATTGCAAGCCTAAGGCTGTGATCGCATAGAAGGAAATGAGGGTGCTCAAATTTTTGCACTATGCAATCGCGTAAAGGGCTCTGCGATCGCATAGGTCAAGAAGTTTGGGCAGTACGATCGCATGGGTAAGGACGCGATCGCGTAGAAGGTTTTGGGGGAGCCTGAGTTTGTTCTTCGCGTTCGCATCCGGAGTGTCACGTTCGCATAGCTAGGAGTTGGTGTTCTACGCGATCGCATGGTCTGTGTCGCGATCGCATAAGGTAATTACTGGGCCTGGGAAATTTGTGCATCACGATCGCGTGCATGGTCCCGCAATCGCATAGAGGAAAAGCTGAGCACCAGAATGATTTTAAGGGTTAATTCATCCGCGACCCTAATTATTTTTACACCACTTTAACTTCCTCAAGAGAGGGTTTTGAATGATTTGAAGAGAGTTTTCAACGGGTATCGCCTGGAGGTAAGTTTCTTGACTCAAAAACGTGATTTCATGCTAGAATCAACACCAAAATTCATGAAATTGGGTAGAATCTGTGAAGAACTAGCGCTTAAATTATGAAAACAAATTTTTGGGTTTTGAAAGGCCGTTCGAACTCCGAATTTGATACATTTTATATGCACGGACTCGTGGCAGGACGAGGAATCCGTTGGGATGATTTTCGTATTTTTCGAGAAGTGAGCCCAGGGCTCGGGTTCACCAACTTCGTGAATTGTTGCATTTTTCGAGTATTTTGATTGGGTTACATTTCTTTGACCTATATTTATGTAATTGATGTGGTTTAGACTAGATTCGATGAACGAGGCAGTAAATTCGAAGGGAAAGTGCTTCGTGGACGAGTCCACGACCGGTTAGAGGTGAGTAGTTAGTGTATATGATAGCCTGAGGGTTTAAACCTCGGCTTATCACATTGTGATACTATTTAAGGCGTGACTCGCACCCCATGGAAGGTGCGGGATTGGTTATGATTGGGGATTGTGACTTGGTCCATCCGGAATAAGAATAATATTATATTGGCGGTTGAAACACACACTGTGTTAAGTATATATGTGGGCTATAAGCCATGTTTGGGGCCTTGTGCCGACCTGTAGTATCCTTAGGGGATAGATATCTATGTGATAGAATGATTTGTGAAATCATTGATCTCAGTCCTGGCTTGAAATCACTGTTATGAAATGCTAAGTCACCTATTCTTGGAAAATTGAATAAAATTAAAGTATTTTTCATTGTTAATGAACTGGAACCTGGAAATAAATAAATTGAACTATTTTGTGAATCATATGCATGTTATGCACTGAGTACGGATCGGGCTGCACGCCGCAGTGAATGATATGAATATTGCGCTTGGGCTGAAGGAGCCCATCCGGAGACTGTACACAACCCTAGTGAGCGTTGTCGACATTAAACGTATCGGGCTACGCGCCGTAGCGGTTATGTGCATTGCATTGCATTCTTGTTTGTAAATTACTTATGTTATTTGTGGTTTGTTGTTGTTGTTAGTTCGTGGCAGGTATCAGACTGTAGTTTTAGCTTTGCTCTATGGTATTCTGTGGATTTCCTGCATTCAGCTATTTTATATACTTTTTACTCACTGACTACTTAGTACTCACCCCTACTCCCTGCACCTTTATGTGCAGATTCAGGTATGCAAGAGGGTTAGACGAGCAGTCCAGCTTATTTCAAAGTACTCGAGTTGCTGAGGTAGCTCCTGGCGTTCCCAGGATCTAGCTTCTCTCCTTATTTCAGTTTATTATCTATATACTTCCAGACTTGAGTATTTCGTTTAGTATTCCTATTACAATTCAGTTTTTGCTTAGAGGCTCTAGACTCGTGACCCCAAATCTTTTGGGAGTGTTGTTTTTTGGTGTTCGCACTTCTCACTGTTTTATTCTACTATTATTATTGGAGTATTATTATCAACTCTCATATTCTTCTTGAAATTGTCCTTTTCGAACTTGTCTTTTAATGTGGAAACGGTTGTTGGTTTGGCTTGCCTAGCTTTAGGGTTGGGAACCATCACGATCGGGTTTGGGTCGTGATAAAACTTCGGAGAACTTATATCTCGATGAACAAACAAGTCAAAACAATCTTCAAATAACCCTCAGAATTCAATGTAGCAATATAATTCTAACCATTTTTGGTATTTTTGGATTTTAATAGGAATTGTTGAGAGATCTAGATCGAAAATGGCAGAAAAAAATATTGTAGTGAAAATCAGATTTTCCTAAATTCTATAAACTTCGAGAACTTATTAAAGGAAGGCACATGAGGCCTATTTATAGAGTATAAGGGAGGGAAATTTGAATTTCAGATTTACACTATCAGTCCCTCCCTTTATTTCAATTTAATCCCTTATTATTTTGTTAACTAATCAGTTCTACCCCTTTATTTGTACAAAATTTTACCTTTTCCCCATCTAGAATGTTCTATTTTATTGCTTTTACCCTTCTATCTCCACCTCTAAATAATTTTCACTGCATTACTCTTTTATTATGCCTGAAATGCCCTTAATCCCTTAAGTATTTTACAACTAGACCATTTAGTATTCCCAACTCTACCCTTATTCCCTTAGGATTATTACATTTGAACCAAATGGTATTTCCCAAATTAACCCCAATTTCAAATCCTAATTACCCTTTACCCGTATTGCCCTTTACCCATTTATCTCTTAACCTTAACCAAATTAATACATTATCCTACCCCTTTATATTTCAGAATTAAAACTCAGCTATAACCAACCCTAATGATTAACCGTAATTAAGTCATAGGGTCAAAATTAATCAGAATCAATTAATTGCAAAAATTAAACAACTAACAACCAATCAAAACTTTATCAAACCAATTCGAACAAAAATCAATCCAAACAAGTCCAATTTAACTAGTGGTTAACCAAAATTCATCAAATTTTAAATTAAAATTAAACCCTAATAATATCAGAATCTAAAATTTTATTTAAAGCATAAATTAATTAACAACAAACAGAAAAAATCTTAGAATCTTCTTAACCCTATTTTTAACATGTCACAGAAATCGATTACAAAATAGTATTGACAACTATCAAAACTACTAATAATCCAAACAAAAGTAAAAAAAAACATAATCCTAATCGATATAAAATTACAGAATAGTTTTAAAATTTATTTACTATCTTTTAATATCAATTAGATGAATCTAGACAGTCTAAAAGAAAAATCAAGAAACAGAGACAAAGAGACATGCATATACAACTAGAAAAATCAGAAAGAAAGAAAAGAAAATGAACACTCAGGAAAATTTAAATCAAAACAAAGGAGATGAAGACTTAGCTTTCTGGTCTTCTTTGGGCCTTTTACTTTCTTTTCTTTATATTTTCTTAAAATATAATATTCTAAGGCCTAGGAGGCCTTTATAACCTTTTCTTGAAGTTTCTACATGCCGACTGATTCTTTTGGGCTTTCCAGAGAAGTTTGGGGTTTCAATATTGTCAGAATCGAGTTGAGAGGGGTTAAAGGAGGGTTTGGTAGGATTTTGGTGATGTTTGGGTGAAAGGCCATTCACCGGAGTAGGGTTCCGGCGACCTATTTTTCAAGATTCAAAGGACTAGGGTTTTATTCGAGACAAAAGGGTTGGAGGGGTGTAATAAGGAGGCTAAGGGCTTTCTATGGTGTTAAGGGTGAAGGCAGTGGCCAAGGTTGTATTCGTCGGAGTAGGGGTCCAGTGACACTTAATTTGATATTTGAGGATTTCAAGCCTGATTTGAAGGAAACTGGTTATGGGGGTAAAGAGAGGATGTTCAGGGCTCTTTATGGTGTTAATGGTGAGGGCAATAGAGAGGGTGTCGTCTCCCGCCGGTGATAGTTCCAGCGAGAGTTTGAGAGCATTTAGAGGCGGCTAGGGTTTTGATAATAGGAGGAAGAAGACGAAATGAATGAGGGTTAATATTTTTGTATATTTAAAACCTTCAGATGATTAGGGGCCGTTAGATTAGAACCAATTAACGGTTGAGATACATTGACGCCTATACGGCGTCGTCTAATTAAGAGACGGTTCAATCTTGACCCTTGGATTATTCAAATGAACGACCATGATTAACGACTAAATACGTCATCATTTTTATTATTGACGGTTCGCGTAACATGACCGTCATATTATGTAAATCAACTGTCATGACCCAAATCCGGTCGTGATGGCACCCAACAATCAAGCTAGGCCAGCTAGACCAACAAACGTTTTTCACAAATATTATCAGTCCCAAATGGACAACTCAAGAAGAATATATGAGTCATAGAAACTACAATAATAATTATACGAACAAAATACTGAGAAGTGCGAAAACAACTAACACTCCCAAAGCTCTGGAGTCACAAGTCTACAGCCTCTAAACAAAAAGAAGAACAATAGAGAATACTGTATAAAATACTCAATCTGAACATAAAGTAATAACTGGAAAGAGATGAGAAGCTAGGTTCTGCGAACGTCGGTAGCTACCTCAGCAACTCGATATGACGCTGTAAAAGCTGGAATGCTCGTCTACTTCTCCTGAGTACCTGAATCTGCATATAAAGGTGCTGGGAGTAGGGGTGAGTACTGAGTACTCAGTGAGTAATAAATATATACAAGTAGCTGAAAGTAAGAAATCCACGAAATACCACAAAATGAAGCTAAACTACAGTCCGATCCTCCTATGAACTAGCAACAGCAGTACAATACCATTATCATAGATAATTCAACAGATAAAGATGCAATGCAATGCACATAACTGCTACGGCGTGTAGCCCAGTCCATTTAACGTCGATGACACTCTCTTGGGTGAGTACAGACTCCGGAGGGGATCCTACAGCCCAAGCGCAATACCGCTGTGACGTGGAGCCCGATCCTCATATCAACCGCTGCGGCGTGCAGCCTGATCCATCCTCAGTCCACAACAAACATATAAGTCACACAACAGCTCAACTTATTTCTTTCCAGGTTCCAGTTCATAAATTATGAAAATACTTTTTAACTTTTATTCATTTTCCCAAAAAGGGTGACTTAGCATTTCAATACGGTGATTTCCAAACCAGGACTGAGATCAGTGAGTAAGCAAGTATAGTTATCACATATATAACTATCCCCTAGGGATACTACAGGTCGGTACAAGGCCCCAAACATGACTTAAGACCCATAATTATATCAAACACAGTATTTTTCAACCACAATTTATCATATTATACTCATCCGGGATGGACTAAGTCTCAATCCCCAGTCATAATCAATCCCGCACCTGCCACGGGGTGCGAGCCACGCCCTACTAGCGTCACAATGTGCTAAGCCGGGGTTTCGAACCCTCATGCTACCATATACACAAACTACTCACCTCTAGCGGGTCGTAGACTCGTCCGCAATGCCTTTTCCTTTGGAATTCTCTGCCTCGCACGTAGAATCTAGTCAAACCACAAAAATTATGTCAATTATGGGTCAAAGAAACATAACCCAATTCAATTTACACGAAATACGCATAAACGCACTAAGTTGGTAAAACCCGACCCCGGGCCCGCTGCTCGATATATTCCGAAATTAGTACCAACGCAATCCTCGTCTTGCCATGAGTCTGTGCGTATCAAATTTATCAAAATCGGAGTTCGAATGGCCTTTCACAAGTCAAATTTTCATTTTCAATACCTATGCCATAATTCTTCATAGTTTCTACCCAAATTCATCAAGATTGATGTTAATTCTACCTTAAAATTGCGTTTTTGAGTCAAGAAACTTACCTCCGATGAACACCCGGTGAATTCCCAGTGTTTTCCCGTGAGTTTTTCTCTCTAGGGCTCAAAATTTATGTTTTTGGTGAATGAACCCGCGACTGGTCTGTTCTGGCATTTAATTCACAGCCAGAACATTTTACTCTACGCGTTCGTGATAGAGCTCATGCGTCCACGATGCCCAACTCCAGTTTACTCTTCGCAAACGCGATGCCTCCCACGCGTTCGCGAAGAACAAATTCCCAGCCGCCCAGATTTCCTCTATGCGAACGCGTCTCCCCTTCACGTGAACGCGCTGGCCAGCATTTTCCTCCTACGCGAACGCGACCTCCAGGGACGCGAATGCGAAGCTTCGTCCAACTTTGCCTATGGGAACGTGACAGCCTGATCGTGAACGCGATGCCTTAGCCAGCCCTACCTTCGCGAACGCGACCTGGGCCACGCGAACGCAAAGTCTTAATGTCTGCTGCACCAACCTGCAATTTTCTGCAGTTTTCTCTAAGTTCCAAATGCCCGGATGATGGTCCGAATTCATCCCGAGGCCCTCGAGACCCCAACGAAAACCACCAACATACTCCAAAACACGATACGGACTTGTTCCAATCATAAAAACACCATCCTAAACATCAAAATCACCATTTTTACGCGGATTCAAGCCTAAGTTTCTTCAAAATTTCCGAAACTAACATTCAATCCAAAACCCGACAAAACAACGTCCGAATGACTTGAAAATTTGCAGACATATCCAAAATCACATAACGAAGCTACAGAAATTGTCGGAATTCCATTTTGACCCCTGGATCAAAATCTCGCCTACCGTTCGGATTTTGCCAAAAATTCAACTTTAGCCAATTCAAGCCTAAAACTACACCGGACTTCCGAATTCGATTCCGATTGCTCTCCTAAGTAGAAAATTATCCGCTGAAACTAGTCGAATCATCAGAATTTAATTCTGAGCCATCTAACTCACCGGTCAACATTTAGTTGACTTTTTTAAACTATCATTTTCATAAAGAGGCATATGACCTCATTTCTATCTAAATTCCTTCCGATTTGCTTCTAACTTTCCAAACACGTATAAATAAGCATATTGAAGTGTTAAATAAAGAAAACGGGGTGATAACTCCCGTAACGACAAGTCGGGTCATTACATTCTCCCCAACTTAAACAAACGCTCATTCGCTAGCGGGTTAAGAAACATACCTGGAGTTTCAAATAAGTGAGGATATATGGTCTGCATCTCCTATTCGGTCTCCCAAGTTGCTTCCTCCATGGGGCAACCTCTCCACTGCACTTTCACCGAAGCTATGTCCTTGGATCTCAGCTTACGAACGTGTCGACCTAAAATGGCTATCGGCTCCACATCATAGGTCAAGTCCTCAGCTAACTGTATCGTGCTGAAGTCTAGCACATGTGACGGGTCTCCAACATACTTCCGGAGCATAGAAACATGGAATACCGGGTGAACTCCCGACAAACTAGGTGGCAAATCAAGCATATAGGCCACCTCCCCAACTTTCCTAAGCACCTCAAAAGGTCCAATGAACCTTGGGCTCAACTTTCCTTTATTTCCAAACCTCATAACGCCCTTCATAGGCGAAACCTTTAGCAAAACCTTCTCACCCACTAAATAAGACACATCTCGGACCTTCCGGTCCGCATAACTCTTTTGACGTGACTGAGTAGTGCGAAGTCTCTCCCGAATCACCTTCACCTTGTCTAAGGCATTCTGAACTAACTCTGTCCCCAACAATCTAGCCTCGCCGGGCTCAAACCAACCGACTGGAGACCTACACCGCCTCCCATATAAAGCTTCATACGATGCCTTCTGAATGCTGGACTGATAGCTATTATTATAAGAGAACTCTGGAAGAGGCAAGTAATCAGCCTACGAACCACCGAAATCAATAACACAAGCACGCAACATGTCCTCCAATATCTGAATACTACGCTCAGACTGCCCATCCGCCTGTGGATGAAATGCTGTGCTCAGCTCTACCTGTGAACCCAACTCTCGCTGAAATGTCCTCCAAAACTGAGAAGTGAACTGGGTACCTCTGCTTGATATAATAGAAATGGGAACTTCATGCAATCTCACAATCTCACGGATGAATATCTCCGCCAACCGCTCCGAGGAGTATATAGTACATACTGGAATGAAGTGAGCTGATTTGGTCAGCCTATCCACAACCACCCAAACTGAATCAAACTTCCTCGCTGTCCGAGGGAGTCCACTAACAAAGTCCATAGTGATCCTTTCCCGCTTCCACTCGGGAATATCAATACGCTGGAACACACCACCAGGTCTCTGATGCTCATACTTGACCTGCTGGCAGTTTAGGCACCGTGCCACATGATTCACAATATCTTTTTTCATCTTTCTCCACCAGTAATGCTGTCTCAAATGCTGATAAATCTTTGCGACACCGGGATGAATAGAATACCGCGAGCTGTGGGCCTTCTCTAATATCAACTCACGAAGGCCATCAATATTGGGCACGCATATCCAGCCCTGCATCCGCAACACACCATCACTATCAATAGTGACATATCTGGCATCATCATGCTAAACTCTATCCTTAAGGACAAGCAAGTGTGGATCATCATACTGGCGCTCTCGAATACGGTCATATAAGAAGACCGAGCTACCACGCAACCCATCACCCGACTGGGCTAAAAAATATCCAGCCTCACAATCTGATTAGCTAACTCCTGAACATCAACTGCAAGGGGTCTCTCCCCAACTGGAATATATGCCAAGCTTCCCACACTAATAGCCTTCCGGCTCAATGCATCGGCAACTACATTGGCCTTCCCTGGATGGAACAAAATGGTAATATCATAATCTTTAAGCAATTCAAGCCATCTCCGCTGCCTCAAATTGAAATCTTTCTGCTCAAACAAATGCTGAAGGCTGCAGTGATCTGTATATACATCACAAGATACACCATACAAGTAATGCCTCCAAATTTTCAAGGCATGAACAATAGCAGCTAACTCTAAGTCGTGAACAGGGTAGTTCTTCTCGTGGGGCTTTAGCCGACGAGAAGCATATGCGATCACTCTACCCTCCTGCATCAATACACAACCGATCCCAACTCTGGAAGCATCACAATATACTGTATAAGACCCTGAAGCTGATGGCAACACAAGTACTGGAGCTGTGGTCAAAGCCGCCTTGAGCTTCTGAAAGCTCTCCTCACATTCATCAGACCACACAAATGGAGCATTCTTCTGTGTCAACCTGGTCAACGGTGAAGCAATAGATGAGAAACCTCGAACAAACCGGCGATAATAGCCTGCCAAGCCGAAAAAACTCTGAATCTCTATAGCTGAGGAAGGTCTGGGCCAATTCTGCACTGCCTCGACCTTCTGTTGATCAACCCGAATACCATCACTGGACACTACATGTCCTAGAAAAGTCACAGTATCAAGCCAGAATTCACACTTAGAGAATTTTGCATAGAGCTTTTCTTCTCTCAACCTCTACAATACCACCCTCAAGTGATGTGCATGCTCCTTCTGGCTGCGTGAATACACCAGGATATCATCAATAAACAAGATCACGAAAGAATCAAGGTACGACTGAAATACACTATTCATCAAGTGCATGAATGCGGCTGGGGCATTAGTCAGCCCGAAAGACATTACCAAAAACTCATAGTGCATATATCTCATTCTAAACGCCGTCTTCATTATATTTGAGTCCCTAATCTTCAACTGATGATAGCCCGATCGAAGATCAATCTTAGAGAATATGCTAGTTCCCTGGAGCTGATCAAACAAGTCCTCAATACGAGGCAATGGGTACTTATTCTTCACTATTACCTTGTTACCTGCGTGTAGTCAATGCACATTCTCATTGTGCCATCTTTCTTCTTCACGAACAACACTGGCGCACCCCAAGGTGACACACTCGGGCGAATGAAACCCTTATTTAAGAGTTCCTGAAGCTATTCTTTCAATTCTTTTAACTCAGCTGGTGCCATACGATATGGAGGGATAGAAATGGGTCGAGTTCCCGGCACCAAGTCAATACCAAAGTCAATATCCCTGTCAGGCGGTATGCCAGGCAGGTCTGCTGGAAATACATCCGAAAACTCCCTCACAATGAGGACCGAATCAAGACTGGGTGTCTCAGCCTTAACATCTCTAATGAAGGCCAAATAAGATAAACAGCCCTTCGCAATCATTCATTGGGCTTTTATATAGGAAATCACCATGTCCGACACATAACTAGTTAAGCCACGCCACTCGATCCTCAGGTAAATAGCTAGTCTGACTGTCTTGGCATGACAGTCCAGAATCACATGATAATGAGATAACCAATCCATGCCAAGAATCATATAGAAATCCACCATGCCCAATAGTAACAAGTCAACTCGGGTCTCTAGACACCCGATAGTAATAAGACAGGATCGATATACCTAATCCACAATAACAGTATCCCCCACCGGGGTAGACACATATACGGGGAAGGCAAGAATACCAAGGGCCATACCCAAATGATGTGCAAATAAGAAGAAACATAGGAATAGGTGGATCCGGGATCAAATAAGACAGAAGCATCCCCGTGGCAGACTGAGATAATACCTGAAATGACAACATCTGAGGCACTAGCGTCCTTCCTATCCGGAAGAGCATAGAAACGAGCCTGTCCTGCACCAGTACCATCCTCGCCCCTAGGACGACTTCTGGCCACCTGGCCTCATCTCCTAGCTGACTGTGCTAGTGCTGAAGAAACAGGAGTAGAAGACGAGGGCTGATCTCTCTGCTGAGACCGCGTACGAAGCCACTGAGGAAACTCTCTCTTGATATGGCTAAACTCGCCACACTCAAAGTAACAGCCTGAAGATGGAGGAAGGGACTGCTGAGGACCCCTTGCTGCAGATGAATCCTGAGCTGAAGAAGCAGGAGCAGAGCTTTGAGCTGGAAGAGCACTCAATGCAGGCTGACTCTGCTGACGACCTTGCTGACCCTGATGACCCTGATGGCTCTGACGACCCTGATCTGATGAAGCTCCACTAGACTCTATACATCCTGACTGATGAGATCTGAATGAACGACCCTTGCTATGTTGAGGCTGGCCCCTAGACAGAGCACCACTATAACTACCAGTACCACGAGGCCTCTTAGCCTCCCTCTCCTTATGCTCTCTGCGGTGATTTGTCTCAATATGATGGCCATCATCAACCACCTCCTTAAAGGCAACTGCCAAAGCCCTCTCTCTGGTCATCAATATACAGATGGGATAGATAAGACCATCTATAAATCTCCTGATCCTCTCTCTGTCCATCAAAATTATCCACGTGACATGACGGGCTAGCTGTGTGAATCTTAACTCATACTGTGTTACCGACATATCCCCCTGCTTCAGCCACTCAAACTGACGACGCAGCTCCTCTCTCTGGGACTGAGGCACATACTTCTCCAAAAATACCGTAGAGAACTGCTGCTAAGTGAGGGACGCTGCCCCAGCGGGCCTACACCTCTCAAAATCCTCCCACCACTGAAATGTTGGACCTGTGAACTAAAAAGTGGTGAAAGCAACACCGCTGGACTCCAGAATACCCGCAGCGCGAAGCGTATGCTAACACTTATCAAGAAAACCGTGGGCGTCCTCGCCCTCAGCACCACTGAATGCCGGAGGCTGTAGCCTCTCAAACCTCTCCAGACGACGCTGCTCATCGTCAGGCATAACTGGAACCACATGAGCTGGGGCTGGTGCAACAAGTGCAGCTGGCTGAAATGGAGCTGCCCCAGGTGCCTGAATACCCTGAACTACCGGCTCGGGTGTGCGAACTACGGGGGTCTGATTCCCTCCCCCTAGCTGTGAAGAAGCCGCTGCAGTAAAGGCTGCAACCACCAGAGCCAAGCCAGTGCATATTGATAGAATCTAGGCCAAAGTCTCCTGAAGACCCGGTATCTCAATAGAAATTGCCGGTGCCTGAACCTGAGCTGCAGGAGCGTCTGCAGCTCGAACCTGATCCTGAACCTGGGCCACCGGTGCTGGAATCTGACCCTGAGTCTGGTCAGCTGGTGGGTCAGCAGGTGCTGGTACTCGCTAGCTGGTGGCCAATGGTGGTCGTCCACCACGTCCGCTAGCACGTGTTCTCGCCATCTGCGAGAGAATAGAATATGCAAAAATTTAGTTTCACGATAACACAAACCGCACGATATGAATCCAAGAAAAGTGAGGTTTTTCCTAAAGTTTATGTAGCCTTCCGAGGATAGATACGGACGTCTACGTACCGATCGACGAAATCCTACTAAACCGGCTCATGACTCGCGAGTCCTAGTAACCTAGGCTCTGACACCAAATTGTCACGACCCAAATCCGGTCGTGATAGCGCCCAGCAATTAAGCGAGGACAACCAGACCAACAATTGTTTTTCACAGGTAAATATCAGTCCCAAATGGACAACCCAAAAAGAATATATGAGTCATAGAAACTCCAATAATAATAATACGAACAAAATACTGAGAAGTGCGAAAACCACTAACACTCCCAAAGATCTGGAGTCAGAAGTCTAGAGCCTCTAAACAAAACCGAACAAAAGTAGAGAATACTGTATAAAAGTTCTCAAATCTGAACATAAAGTAACAACTGAAAGGAGAGGAGAAGCTAGGTTCTGCGAACGTCAGCTACCTCAGCAACTCGATATGACTCTGTGAAAGATGGAATGCTCGTCTACTTCTCCTGAGTACCTGAATCTGCACACACAGGTGCAGAGAGTAGGGGTGAGTACTAAGTACTCAGCGAGTAATAAATATATACAAGTAGTTGAAAGCAAGAAATCCACAGAATACCACAAGATGAAGCTAAACTACAGTCAGATCCTCCTACGAACTAACAACAGCAGTACCATACAATTATCACAGATAAGGATGCAATGCAAAGCACATAACTGCTACGGCATGTAGCTCGATCCATTTAACGTCGACGGCGGTCACTGGGGGTGTATACAGACTCCGGAGGGGCTCCTATAGCCCAAGCGCAAAATGCTGCAGCGTGCAGCCCGATCCTCATATCAACTGCTACAGCATGCAGCCCGATGCATCCTCAGTCCACAACATGCATATGAGTCATACAACAGTTCAATTTAATTAATTCCAGGTTCCAGTTCATTAATTATGAAAATGCATTAATTCTTATTTAATTTTCCAAGAGCAGGTGACTTTGCATTTCAACATGGTGATATCAAACCAGGACTGAGATCAGTGATTAAGCAAATAGAGCTATCACATATATAACTATTGTCACACCTCCCTTTTTACTACCTCTTTGATATCCCGATTAAGAGAATAAGGTATACCTCAATATCATAAATACCCCGGGAAAGGATATAATAACAACGAGAAAGGAGTTTTTCCAAATAAAGGACAATTGGTTCGGGATTTTATTTAAAATTTCAGAGTCGCCACTTGGGAAAATAATGGTGTCCCAAGTTACCGGTTAATCCCAAATCCGAGGAAGTTGACTCTGTTTTAACAGTCCGCGCAACAAGAAATTCGGATAAGGAATTCTGTTAACCCGGGAGAAGGTGTTAGGCACCCCCGGATTCCGTGGTTTTAGCACGGTCTCTCAACTGTCGTTCTTGATTTCAATTGATTTATTATATGCTTTTTAACAATATGTACATGTTTCGCTATGAATATTTTATGAATTGCGACGTTGCAAAAATGTATTTCGAGTCACACCGCAAACAGTACGCTTGTGACTTTTAACACGCTTTTGGCTTCGCCGAGATTTATGATTCGAGCCATATCAAATGTGCACTCGTATTAGGGAAAGTATATTTTAAAGTCGCGCCTATATCGTCTATCGGCTTTTTAATCTTTTGGAAAGGTTGTGAAATTAGCTATCAACCTTCCCGAGTCTATTATATAATTATTTGTTTATATGGGGGCCCCGCTATTTTGTTTTCAATGCGACGCTCGTCCCACTCAATCTTTATAGTCCAATCTTATATATATACTATATTCTCTATCATTTGGTTTTCCCTATTTGATTAATTTCCAGAATATAAGTACGGGCCTTATTCTTTATATTATTCGGCCTGGACTCTTTGGGCTCATACTTAGTAATTAATTTATGTGACTGGGTCTCAAAACCCAAAACACACTGAAGCTGCCCATTAGAAGCCC
>JASVEL010010484.1:0-41273 GCA_032618575.1 Nicotiana noctiflora | reverse complement strand
CCCCGATCTTACTAAATACACCAGATTGTTTTATTACAAAGTTATTATAGACCAGAATAGCAAACAAATTACATAACAGTAATAGGATACACTATAGGGAGCCTTTATTAGGCCCAAATAAACCTAGGAACCGGGCTTTCAAACCAATCAACTTCAATGCTCAATTTATAGGTACAACATAGCCAAATTCAAATGTCTCACCCATAACAATTGTAGAATCAGGTTTTCAATGTATCAAAGTTCCCAAGGGCCTTAGGGACCTAGGGCAATGCTCACACAAGAACCACACACTTAGAAATGTTATGAAAGAGATTAGGAACCAGATCCAGTGCGTCAAAGTACACAAGAGTCTCACATGGACCCTGATTAGTGTTCACACTAGGGTGGTTGAGGCCTAAAGGACTAAGAGTGAAAGTTTTTAAAATAGAAAGAACATATAAAGATAGAAAGATTTAAAGAGTTTGATTTTAGAAGAAAACAAAGTTTAAAACATATAACTTGTAGACATAATTCGTACCTAGAAAACAAGCAATGTTAATGCTCAAACACACAGTTAAAATAAGTTGAGTCTGGTTAATAGTCTAGTTAAACTAGATATTTAATGTTAGCATTTAGGACAGCCAAACAATCAGAACACTAACATGAATTTCAGACATGTTAGAAAACAAATTATCAAAACATATAAATAACAGAACAAAAAATCTGGTAATAATATAAGTTCAAAGGCTTAGAACTGATTTACTAGTCAACTTTCTAACAGTAGGAGGTACTCAAATTCAGAATAGGTTCAGAACACATAGGAGGTAGATCGAGCATATTTTCTTAAGAGGATTCATATTATTCAAAAGAACTAATCTAAATTAATAGTGTTAATTATAGGATTAAAAGAAAAGTATGTAGACATGCAAAAACATGCTTAGAAAGAGATTTAGACATGCAGGATTACAAACACAGACCAGCAACACATAAAAATGGTATGACAAAGGATAGTCATTCACCAGTTCAGCGAGCAAAACCAGAATGATACCACGAAGTTGAGAGTCTAGAATGTTTGGCCTTGGCTTTCAGTCGGCCAAGACCAGTAGTAAGCGAGAGAATAGAGAGAGTATAGAACCAGAAACTTTAAATTTTAGTGAGAGACAATAGAGTTCCAGGCTGTCTAAAGGGAAAAGGAAGAATGGTTTAAATAGCATTAGACTAGGGTCCATAAATAAGGTAACAATCAAATAAGGAAGGCTAATAATTAATTAAAGAAGCAAAACTTCGAACATTATTTAAGGAAAGCCAGCATAACAGTACATAGATGCGTGAAATATGCAATCACAGTAATTTAGGAACCAAACAAGTTTGGAAATCAAAGACTCTTAGATAACAATTAAAGGCAAGAGCCATAAATAGATAGACAGAATCAGTAAGGAAGTGAAGAATCAAAATCATAATTTTCGGGTAAGTAAAATAGTCAAAAATAAGCAAAATAATAACATAGATGCACATAGATACATGAGAAAATTAAAGAGAAAATACTCAGAATTAAGGAATCATAACATATTAAAAAAGATTTGAGCCTTAATTTTGGGGGAGTGGAATCACAATAGCATGCATAATCAGAACAGATCTCAAAAGATCTTAGCCCAAATTTTAGGGCAAAATGAGATTAGTTAGAAAACTTTAACCAAAAGCACTAATAATACACATAAATGAATATCAAAGAAGGTACTTAACTAAAAACGGAAACATAATAGATCTTTGAAAAGATTTGGGCCCTAGTTTTAAGGAGACTAAATTAGGTAGAAAACTTTTGACGAAAAACTGCAAAAACATTCATAAGTAGACATGCGAAAACATAAATAAGATTTTCGACACAAAATAAGAACAAAATCTCAACAAATATTAAAAGATCTAAACCATAGCTTTAGGATAAATAAAGAATAAAAAAATATCAGAGATTCATGCCATAAAGGGACGGAGAATGAACATATATGAAAATAATCAATGATCTGAACAAGATTGGATTCACAATAGGAGAGGTATGCTTGACATGTTACGCAAGCAATTATGTAACACCATAAATGAGTAGCCAGTAGTGAGAAAGTCTCAATTAGGTAAGGGAATTACTGATTCCATTTTGGGTTGGAAACAGAGGGGGTAACAGGTGACTACGCTAGGGTTTCACCAAGATAGAAGAGGAAGAGATGAGAGAATACTGAGGCGGCGGGTTTGGGTGAATGAGAGTTAGGGTTAGGGGTTTGGTTAATTAAAATAGGGAGAACGGATGTGGCCCGTTGATCTTGATATATTAATGACTGTGATTTAAAAGGGACCGGGGCGAGTTATACAAGATGGGTACCGATCGGGTTTAGTGGGTTAGGTTAATTGATTTAAGTTGGGTATTTGGTCTGGTGTATACGTAATTGGACTGGGTAATTGGGTTGGTTTGCATATCTTAGGTTCGAAAATTCAATAAAAATTGGGGTCAGATACTCAATTTAATAAATAAATAATTTATAAAAAAAATCCCTTGTGCATGAAAATAATTTAAAATAATTACTTAACATTATAAAAATATAAAAAGTTATTTTTTGTGTAAATAATATAATTATACATGTATATGGGCTATTATTATAAAATATGCCATTTTAGCCTAAGGATGCAAAATAAGTATATGTATAAATATTTAAAGATTAATATGGATATAAATGATAAAAAATTAAATAATAAATCATTATAAAATTATTTGTGATGCAATTAATAATTGTTTATGTAAAAATGCCGGAATAAGTTGATTAAAAGCTTTTAAAAATTATAGCAAATTATGGAAAAAATACTTGGTGATGCTCATGAACTATTTTGAAGGTATATATGTGTATTTGAGAGGTATGAGGGGGAAATTGTGTATCAATAGCTGCCCCTCTTTACCCTGGTAGGATGATAGAGTTGTCGGGTAAAGAAATATGACCGATTTTGACTGAATGGGGTGTTTTGCAAAATATAGGCTGCACCCTAGTCTCTGAGCTGCCCACATATCCCTGGATTTACAAGAATCAGGCTGCGTGTAGTTTTGGACCCAACTGTGAATGAAATCGATGGAATTGTTATAGAAATAGTTGTATGTTTCAGAAAGTGTTCTTTTGGGAAGGACAATATCAGATGAATTTATGAGGGGTTATGCATGTTAATCTAAAGCGTAACAGATGTATCATATGGTAGATGTTTGACTGGTCATTGAGTAAAGGCGAGTAATTGATGGGAGTCGGTTACGTTTAAAATAGTGGTAGGGTGTGAATGGTATGAGTAGAAACCGAAGCGAAGGTTGCTCCTGTTTAAAAAATGGTTCACTTCTGAATTACATGCAAAAACTTAAAACACAATGTGTGCAAATATATATATGGATTATTGAGAGAATTTAAACATGATGCAGATTCCCTTTGGACCATGAATGTTGCTTTTGGACGGTGCAAGTGATGTCCTTAGACCATGACGTCCCGGGCCATAAATCGTTAGTAAAGGATTCGCAAGCCATGAAACGATGTTCTCAGGCCATGAGAATGGTGCTTCTGAACCATGACACCTTTTGACTAATGATGTGGAATATTGAGATATCCTCAGGCCATGACATGGTGTCTTCAAGCTATGAGGATGATGCCTTCGGACTATGACACATTCGGATAGGGACATGGTGATGCATAATATGAGAAAAACAAGATAGATCTTAGTCTTGTATAGGATCGGGACAGAGCTTAGCACCAAATAAGGTAAAATAGTGCTAAGTTTCATATAGGGTAACGTTCAGTCATTAGACAAGGAAAGGCAGAGCTTAGTCTTATGCAGATAGAGAGGCAATGCTTAGCCTCAAGCGAGAAAGGGAGACAGGGCTTAGTCTCATGCGATGGAAGGCAGTGCTTAGCCTTATGCAAATAGGGAGGCAGGGCTTAGCCTCATGCAAGATTTGGGACATGGCTTAGTCTCATGCAAAGAAGGCAATGCTGAGCCCTATGCAAATAAGGAGGCATGTCTTAGCCTTGTGCAAATAGAGGAGACAATGCTTATTATCATGCAATAGGAAAGTTGAGCTTATTATGCAAATGAGGAGGAATGGCTTAGCCTCATGCAAGAATTGAGACAGAGCTTAGTCTTATGTAATAGAAAGGAAAAGCTTAGCCTTATGCAAATAAGGATGCAGGGCTTAGCCTCATGTAAATAGAGGAGACAATATTTAGTCTCATACAATAGAAATGCAGATCTTAGCCTTATGCAATTGAGGAGGCAAGGCTTAGCTTCATGCAAGAGTTGAGACAGAGCCTAGTCTCATGCATTGGGAAGGCAGTACTTAACTTTATGCAAATTGGGAGGTAGGGTTTAGCCTCATGCAAATAGAGGAGACAATGCTTAGTCTCATGCAATGAGAAGGTAGAGCTTAGCCTTATGCAATTGAGGAGGCAGGGCTTGGCCTCATGTAAAGATTGAGGTAGAGCTTAGTCTCATGCAATAGGAAGGCAATGCTTAGCCTTATGCAAATTAAGATGCAGGGTTTAGCCTCATGCAAGATTTGAGATAGTGCTTAGTTTCATGCAATGGACAAATAGCAAATAGGGGCAAAATATTTTTTAGCTAGAGATATATTTGCATTTGGCGGTCCGGTAGTTATGAAAATAATAATTTTAAGGCACATGTACTTATGGTTATTCCTTGTTCCTACATCCAAATAAAAATTGTGAGTTTGTGGGGGACGTCGTTTCATGCCTTTGTCTACTTGTTTTGCATTACTTTGCTCGGGAAATCCTATTTGAGTTGTCCTTGGTAACGTCTCGCTGCCATAGAAATAAAGTTTTCAAAAAATATGCAATTTTGTATGAAATAGAGATAGTTGAAAACTAATGGCTGCGACATTTTTAGAGACACTGCAGCTTCTTTGCGTTAGAATTTTGAGCGTCCTCCTTAAAATTCTACCCCAGTTTAGCAAGCGATCCATCAATCGTTCTACATGTAATGAAGTTTCTTGGACCTGAGAATCCTTCTCAAACTTAAGCCCTAGTTACTTTATCGATTTTTTGACTATCTTACATATGATGACATCGGCTGGATTTGCTCCGGAATTTTGAGGGTCCTCCTCAAAATTCTACCCTAGATTTTGGTTCTGATAAAATAAAGATTTTGTTAAAATGTGACTAAATACACAGGGCTTCCAACGTACCCCCTCTTAAACGGGAATCTTGTCAAGCATAGTTCAGTTGCATCACATGAAGAAATGTAAACAATCTTACCATAGTATCTTTTGAGTGCATCTGAATTGATAGGTTTTGGTCAAATTTCTCCGTCCATTTCATCAAGTATGAATGCTCCTCCTATTACTACTTTATGAACCATGTAGGGCACTTTTCAATTGGGTGAAAATTTTCCTTTGGCATCATCTTAATGCGGGATGATTCGCTTCAGCACCAACTGTCCCAGTGTGAATTATCTTGGTTTGAACTTTTTGAGTTTCTGCTTCACTGGCAGACACATTGGATTGGTGGGAAACTTATGATCCA
The DNA here is from genome assembly GCA_032618575.1 of Nicotiana noctiflora. Classification (NCBI taxonomy): domain Eukaryota; kingdom Viridiplantae; phylum Streptophyta; class Magnoliopsida; order Solanales; family Solanaceae; genus Nicotiana; species Nicotiana noctiflora. Next base: position 35,745 of record JASVEL010010484.1, on the reverse strand, counting down.
CTATGGATGTGCTAAGGCTGGTCATGTCATCATATGAACATGTAAAAATATCCTCATATTCGTTCAGAAAATGAGTGCATTTTTTCTTCTCTGATGGTGACAGGTGAATACTTATGCGAGTTTCTTTGTTGGTTTCAGAATCTCCCAAATTGATTGCCTCGGTTTCATCCAGGTTGGACTTAGGTTTGTTCTCAAAATTCTTAATTCCTCTAATAACTTCTTCTGGTATCCCATCTTCTTCTTCTTAGTCACTATCCTTATGTTGCATTGTCTCACTATATATCACAGTCGATGGTTAATCAAGGTAAGAAACAGTAATGATGTAGAGGAAAGATAACGATAATAAACCATTAAATTATTTGATAAACGCTAAAATTTTAAACAAAATTATCTGAATGACTTCAAAACAATGTTTTTCAAAACAAAATACTAAAAAGAAGAAATTTTAAAAACTAAATTCAGCCATGCTACCCGGGACTCGTTTGGCCCTTGATGGTATTGCAGTCCAGTTCCTAAGAAATGCTCCCCTCTCCGCCGTCTGAATGGTAAGGTCTTATTCCTCTTCCTCATCCTCAACTATCATATTGAAATCCATATCTTTGTCTTCTAGAAATAGGTTCCTTAGCCCATCCAAAGCTTCATCTTCTTCAGATCCCCATATTGTATCGGCCTAATAAAAGGTCTGACTAAGATGTGGCACTAGCTTCTCAAGAGGGTAATAAGGACCACGCCAAGGGGTTGACCAATCATCATATTCGTGCCATGTATACAGATATCCAAGCCCAAAAGTTGTACCATGATATTTCAGATTTATTGGTTTGGTAATTCCCTAGAGTTTGCAAACAACATCGAAACTCAACATCGAACCAAGGTGATCACATTTGCAAACAAATTTTGATTTCCCCAGTTGTGGTCCTTTGAGACCCATCAAATGCTTTCACATTCATACCCCCTAATCTATTTCACGAAAATCTTTACCCAACCTTTTCAAAGTAGTCAATGGACAATTGTTGACGCTTGAACCCCTATCTATTCGGATTCTAGTGATGAATTTGTCCTCAAACTGTACCATGATGTGCAATGCTCTATTGTGACTTAGTCCTTCGGGTAGTAGTTCATCTTCGTGAAAGGTGATCTTGTAGATTTCCAATATTGGCCATTTCTCCGCTGGTGATGTTATTGGTCATATAACCTTTTTGGAGTGCTATTAATAGGTTGCTTTTGCCTTGACCACGAGCTCGGGAGGGTTATGTCGTCCCTTGTGGTGTATCTCCTCTACCACAAGAACGAACCATTGTCTGCAACACATAAGAATAGAAATCAGTCATAATTGAAGGTTATAATGCAAACAGAGGCACAACAAATGCAAGATGGAAAGTTTCAGTAAAAGTATCTTAGAAGGGCAGTACGGACAACACAAAAGTGAGTGCGGCCGTAGACTGACCATTGCGGACAACACAAAAATGAGTGCATCCATAGAATGTCCATTGTGGACCGCACAAAAATGTACGCGACCATAGAGTCCCAGGTTTAGACTACTGGGGTCTCTGAACTTACATCATTTTAGAGCGGACAAAAATGAGTGTGGCCGCATAAGTCCATTGCGGACCGTACAATTTTAAGTGCGGCCGCATAAGTCAAAATAACTATTCTCATAACATAGAGGGTTGGGGACCTCTCAAAAGTGTGTGCGCCTGCATGACCTCTATTGTAGACCGCACAAAAATGTGTGTGACCACACAATTCAAAATTAATGGGCACTGACTATGGTTCATGCATTTTTTTTCTCTAATAGACATGTTTGTAGCAATCAAACCTCATTAGCACAATACCCATACCCCCAATTATCATACAAAAAGCTACCCATATGATCCCTAAGTAAAAATAACAAAACTATGACAATTTTTAGCATGAAATTAACCCTAAATCTAAGAACAAAAACAAATAAAAAATAAAGAATCCAAATGAGGAATTGAACATTCCAATAATGAAGATGCAGGTAATGAAATAAGGAAACAATTTTAGATCAAATGGGAATTTCACTATGCAAGCTTGTCTTTAGGCCTTAGAGGAGCGAAAAGTGTAAAAAGAAGAGAAAATTTCTATTTATACTTTTGACCTGTAGGACATAGTCTTTTACATGAGTGCGGCAGCATAATTTTGGTGCAGACCGCACTCCTTACCTGTCCTATGAGAAGTCACGCTGCGGATTGCATAAAATTGAGTGCGGCTGCAGGCTCAGTGCGGACCACACAAAAATGTGTGCGGCCATTGTTCCTTAAATTGACAGGCGAACTTCAGATATTATTCATTTTGGCACTTAGCCAAATTTTTCATGTACAGTCCCTTCAATTCACACCCATTCCTGCATACTCTTCAAAACTAGTTAGCATAAAATCAAACCTATCTAAAAGAAGTAAAATAAAAGAAAGAAAAAGATATGGGTTTCCTCCTAAGAAGCGCCTGATTTAACATCGCGGCATGATGTAGATTACCAATCACGAGAAATGGATAACCGCCACAATATGGCCATCATCAACCTTACCAAGATAATTTTAACTCGGTGCCCATTGACTCTAAAAACTTCATCATTCTTATTTTTCAAATCTAGAGCATCCAAGGGGGGTTACATTCACTACTTCAAAAGGTCCACTCTATTTTGATTTCAACTTGCCCAGAAACATTCTTAATCGGGAATTGAACAATAGCACCAAATCACTTTCTTTGACCTCCTTGTTGTGGATATACTTGTCATGCAGATACTTCAATTTCTCCTTGTAAAGAGATGAACATGTGTATGCATGATACCGGAATTCATCAAGCTGATTAAAATGTGCCATTCTTAGGTTAGAGACGACATCCCACTCAAGGTTCAACTTCTTCAAAGCCCACATGGCCTTATGCTCAAGTTCTACCGGAAGATGAAACACCTTCTCAAACACCAATCGATATAGAGATATCCAATTGGCATCTTGTAGGCCCTCCTACAATCCTAAAGAGCAAAATCAATTTTTCTTGACAAATTAGGCTGGTTGGCATTTACAGTCTTCGATAAAATCCTCTTGATCTCCCGGTTGGAGACTTCAACATGTCCGTTTTCTTGAGGGTGGTAGGGGTGGAGACTTTAGGACTGGCACCATACTTGGTGAGTAAGATATCAAAATCTTGATTGCGAAAGTGCGAGCTCCCATCACTAATAATGGTCCTTGGAGTACCAACCCTTGTAAAGATGTTTTTCTTTAAGAATGCCACCATGCTCTTCGCTTCATTGTTGGACAAAGTAACAACCTCGACCCACTTGGAAACACAATCAATCGCGACTAAAATATAGATGTTCCCATAATAACTAACAAAGAACTCATGAAATAAATACCACACACATTGAAGATGTTTATCACCGAAATGGTGGTGAGAGGCATTTCATTCTTCTTTGAAATCCTACCACCCCTTTAGTATTCATCACAACGCTTGACAAGCTTACTAGCGCCCTTGTAGAGGGTAGGCCAATAGAATCCACTAGTCAAAACCTTTGTAGCCATTCTAGATCCACCATGATGACCACCATACGGTGAAAAGTGGAAAGCTTCAAGAATTACCATTTGTTCTTCTTCCGACACACATCGCCAGAGCACACCTTCGGTACATATTCAAAAACGATACGGCTCATCCTAATAGTAATCCAAACAATCTCTTTTGAGCTTCTTCCTTTGGTTTGAAGAGAACTCATTCGGTACAATGCCGCTCACAAGATAATTGGCTAAATTTGTAAACTATGGCATACCGGTCATTGAAACGGATACGAGTTGCTTATCCAAAAATGTATCATCGATCTCGAGGCCATCATGTAGCCTCTTCTCCTCCTCTAAATGGGACAAGTGGTCCGCCACATGATTCTTACTACCCCTACGGTCTTGAATCTATAGATCCAACTCTTGTAAAAGAAGCACCTAACATATCAACCTTGCCTTAAAATCTTTCTTGCTCATCAAATACTGAAGCGCCACATGGTCGTTATAAATAATCACCTTAGTACCCATCAAATACAGTCGGAACTTCTCCATCATAAACATAATAACAAGTAACTCATTTTCGGTCACTATGTAATTGACTTGGGCATCATTCATGGTCTTGTTAGCATAGTAGACCAGATGGAAGATTTTGTTGATTCTTTCCCCCAACACCGCTACAACTGCAACATTACTAGCTTCACACATGAGCTCAAAAGGCAAGCTCCAATCACGTGCGATCATAATAGGAGTAGTAGTCAACTTAGACTTAAGCAACTCGAATGTCTTCATACAATCTTCATTAAACTAGAACTTGGCATCTTCCTCTAAAAGCTTTCACAAAGGGTTTACCACCTTGGAAAAGTCCTTAATGAATCAACGATAAAAACCTGCATGACCCAAGAAGCTCCTCACTCCTTTTACGGATATAGGAGGATGAAGTTTGGATATTACCTCAATTTTAACTTGATCAACCTCAATACCATATTTTGAAATTTTGTGGCCGAGAATAATGCCTTCCTCGACCACGAAGTGACACTTTTCCCAGTTCAGCACCAAATTGGTCTCTTCACATTTAGCCAATACCCTAGCTAAATATTCCAAACACTCTTTAAACGAATTCCCAACCATCGAAAAATCATCCATAAAAACCTCAAGAATTTCCTCCACCATGTCGGTGAATATAGCCATCATACACCATTGAAAAGTTGTCATTGCATTACACAACCCAAAGAGAAACCTTGAAAACAAGAAAGTACCATAAGGACATGTGAAACTTGTCTTCTCTTGGTCCTCGTGAGTAATAAGAATTTAGTTATAGCCAGAATATCCATTATGGAAGCAATAAAAAGCATGTCCAACCAACCTATCAAACATTTGGTCAAGAAACGGAAGCGGGAAATGATCTTTTCGAGTGACCTTGTTGAGCTTCCTATAGTCCATGCACACTCTCCACCCGGTGACGATTCATGTTGGGATCAATTTATTTTTGTTATCTGTCACCACAGTCATGCCCCCTTTCTTTTGGACACATTATGCCGGAGAGGTCCACGTGCTATCGAAAATGGGGTAGACAATCCCGGCATCTAACCACTTGATTATCTCCTTCTTTACCATCTCTTGCATTGCTTTATTTAATATTCTTTGATGTTCAATGGAGGGTTTGTCACCCTCCTCCAAGATAATATCGTGCATACAAAAGGTAGGGCTTATACCCCAAATATCCACCAATGTATAACTGATTTCCCTTTTTCTTCTTTGTAGCATCTCCAAAGTGGACTCTACCTGTATGTTAGTCAATTATGAATAAATAATAACCTATAAAGTAGAAGAAGGGCCAAAGAATTCATACTTGACTTGCGGTGGCAATGACTTTAACTCCATGGTAGGAGGCTCCTCGATTAAGGGATTTATTGGAGGAGTCTTTCGGTTTTCAAGATCCAAATATAGTTTTTGGGGCTCATAATTGTACGACCCCATGCCTTGCAATGAGTTATACACTCCACATAACCATAACTCTCCTTTTCATCATCAAGATTGAGAAAAGCTTCTTCCAATTTGTCCTCAATATTCATTGTTGCACTAGCATCATCAACTATCATGTCATCACCAAATCTACAAATTAACAAACTTCATTACTATTTGGTTGCCTCATTGATTTGCACACATGGAAAATCACCTTTTAGTCACCCACCCAGAAAGTGAGCTCATCGGCTTCCACAACAACAAGAGCCTTCCCTGTAGCAAGGAAAGGTCTACCCAAAATAATAGGCACTTCATAATCAAGGATAATAAAGTTCGTCAGGAGGATAGACTTGTAAACTCTAACCAATACATCATCAATGATACCCAAAGACCTCTCATTGTCCGACCCGCCATTTGCAACCTAATGTATGTGGGTCTTGGTTGCCCAATTCCCAAAGTTTTGAACACATAGTAGGGCATCAAGTTAATACTTTCCTCGAGATCACATAATGCTTTGGCAAAATCGGCGCTCCCAATAGTGTAGAGGGTTGTGAAAGCGCCCGGATCTTCCAACTTTGGAGCCATTGAGTGCACAATAGCACTCACTTAATGAGTCATTTTGAAGGTTTCACAATTCGTTGATCTTTCCTAGGTTACCAAATATATCCCAGCATTTGCTCCAACGCCTCAACCAATGGCACATTTATGGACAAACTCTTCATCATATCAATAAAATTTTTGAATTGGCTCTCACTGTTTTGATTTGCAAAACTTTGAGGGTATAGAGGAGGAGGCCTTGGCATTAGTGCCTTGGCCTTTGTCACCACTGATTCTGACATGTAAATCACGTGTCCCTAGATGGGTTCACCTCTTCTTGTGTCTCCTCAACACTTTCATCTATATCAATTCTCATTTCTTTATTAGCTTGAACCACATAGCTTGGTATTTAATCCTCTTAAACCACAACATCTTCATCCACAATCCTTCTTTGATTTAGGTGGTTTCATCTCCACCTTCCCACTTCTCACAGTCACGGATATTGCATATCTGTATTATTCCCACCCTTCGGGTTTACCACCATATCACTAGGTAGTTACCGTTTAGGACAAGTGTTCAAAGCTTCTGAGATTTGGTCTAATTGAACCTACAAATTCTAAATAGAAGTGTTATGCGAGACTATTTGAGCATCGGAGTCGGCATTCTTCTCCATCATCTATTTAAACATGTTTTCAATTCTACCCATCTTAATGGAAGAAGAGCTCGGGCCTTGAGAAAGATAAGGATCTGGGCTGCTCGGTTGTTGGAACATCAGAGGCATTTGAAAACCCGTCCCCCGGTTGTTGTTGTTGTTCTACCTTCCTTGATTATTTCCTCCCAAATTACAACGATTGTAATTTCCCCAATTGCCTTGATTTCCTTAATTGTTCCAATTGATTTGATTAGAATTACCAACACTCGAATTGCCTTGATGGTTTTGGTTATTCTAATTACCTTGGTTCCCTTGTGACCTCCATTGTTGTTGATTTTTCCCTTGAGCATTGTTTCTTTGACCTTGATAATTATTGACATATTGAACTTCTTCATCTTGCTCATTTAATGAATTACCTTGATCATAACCACTATCATCTTGCAAAAATCAGTCCAGACAGTTTTGCATTTGTTGACCTTATTGTCATCTTTTGTTTACCATCATATTCATACCTTCCATTGCATGACTTCTTTCGGCCCTTAAATTTGTTGAAGCTGAGCCTTGGCCAATTAGTTCATGGTAGTTGTCAATCGGCTATATTTTGCCTATGGTCATGTAGCTCCTTGTGTAGGTGAATTACATTAGGGTCACCTTGTGGCACATTGGCTCTACTTTGCCACACCGAAGAGGTATCCACTATCTCATCAAGAATGTTACAAGCTTTGGCATATGGCATGTTCATAAAGTTACCCCCGACGAGTTGGTTAACCACACATTGATAAGTTGTGTTGTTCCCCTTGAAAAAGGTCTACTGGACCATGGCATCAGTCATATCATTGTTCAGACACTCTTTAACCATGGTACGATATCTTTCCCAAATCTCGTGCAATGGCTCATTGGGTTCTTGCTTGAAAGCAAGAAGTTCATCCCAAAGCGTTGCCATATGTCCCGGAGAGAAGAATTTGGAAATGAAATTTTTTGTCAACTCATCCCAAGTGGTGATGGAATGGTTGGGAAACATCTCTAACTAGTCCAATGCTTTCATTCGTAGAGAAAAGGGAAATAGCCTCAACCTCAGCGCATCCTAAAAAATATTTGTTTGCTTGCTCCCCCAACGAGTATCGACGAACCCCTTCAGATTCTTGTAGGCATTTTGATTCGAAGCCCCAGTGAAGAAACTCCGTTGTTCAAGCAGTGTAAGCATCACGTTCGTGATATGGAAGTTGCCTGCCCAAATGCAGGCGATACTATTGCACTTGCATAACCTTCATTTGGAAATTGCCGGTGGTCTACCACTTTTGGTGGAGGTGGGGGAGGGACAGGTGCATTATAATGAGGTGGGAGGCCTCGTTTATTATCTTGAGGTTCAATAGGAACCTCATCCATGTCCTCATCCAAGTGCACATTTCCGATAAGCTCGTTGTTGAGAGCCATTTTCGCACCTAGAACTCAAACACAAAATTAGTAACTTAGAAGGAAAGAAAGTTAAAACAAACAGAAACCTAGATATATAGCTAAATTTGTTTAAATCCCTGGCAACATCGCCAAAAATTGATCTCGCCCAAACTCACACCACAATTAGGTAGTGATGCCGGTCGAAGCAATAATAAACCCAGCACTAGTCGAGATCGAATCCACAGGGAGTTAGAATTTGGATTAGGTATATAACTAGAGTAAATGTATGTTGTGCCTTAGATTGTACTTCCACATATTCATTGGTTGTTTTATATTTCTACTTTTAGCTAATAATTGCAAATAATAACTAGGAGAGAGTATTTTTGTTCTTAGTGTTCTTCAAATGATAAAGGAATCTAGGGTCGTGACCTCCATCTAGGTGGATAACTAATGAGTTGAAAACTATAGAGAAAGTTTTATTTATTGGGTTTATGATATAGCTATCATACGCAGTTTTTCACTGTATACCTCTCGGTAGTTTGAGTTTGTCCGATTTGGCTTCTCAAGCCCAAATGGGTATTTACACAAATCAAGTGATGTATGCTCAAGTCGGGTCTTACTATCTCTAGATTTGACCCTTTAGGTGGGGCTATTAATTTCTTGAGATCGCCCCATTTCCATTTTAGCCAAGTTTCCTAAACCTAGTCTCTCTCAAGCAAAGACTAGGTCAAGTAGGCATGAATCAATGTTTGCAACCATTAGTTCTAGGATTTAAGCTTAAACAAGGCTAAATAACACTAACCCAATCATAAGCAAACCCTATAATTAAAAACACATTAAGTACCCTCAATCCTAGCTAAAGACGTAGCTACTCATAAGAAATGAAGAAATACACACAGAAATTAAGATAGAATGCATAATCATGGATTAAACAAAGAAAAACTAGTGTTAAGAAGTCAATCTAATACAAAATTACTCAAAGAAGTAAAGAGAACTGTCCAGGTGCACTCTGCAAACTAAACTTGACCTAAAAATGACAAAAAGTTATATTTATACTAAGCTTAAAATATCTGACAAAAACTCACCTACGGAGATTATGCGGCCACATAATTCTTATGCGGATTGCACAATAGGATTTTGCGGTAGCACAATTTTAGTGTGGTCCATAGTTAGGACATTGGCTTAAAATCTTCAGGCTTCTAAGTTCCGCATAAAAGTAGGTGCAACTGCACTCATGATTATGCGGCCGCACAAAAGTGATGTAGTACACACTTCAAAACTTTCCAACTCTACGGCCGCATAAAAATAGATCCAGATGCACGTGACCTCCTACGGCCACATAATTTTAGTGCGATCTGTACTCCCTAAGCTGGCTAAAACATACTCTTTGAATCTCCTTCTCTGGCCGCACAAGAATTATGTGGTCCACACTATCTCACTTGCCCTATTTTGGTTCTTGTTCACTTTAGACTCTTTTATGAGGTAATTTTGACTTTATTGGCTCTTTTCCCAATTTCCTTACAAGTAAGCACGTTTTATTAGTTTTTGGGAATATCTTTGAGCATTTTTTAGCTAAAACACAAGTAAAAGAGAGCAAATAAGTAGTCAAATTCCCTGCTTATCAATGAATAAGCTCAAACAATGCCCCGATGTTGACTATTCTAGGAAAGGATCTTACCGTGAGAATGCTACTCCCACCGCCCCTTTGAAAGTTTATGCCATATGTTCTCGAAATAGGGCTAACACGATACCCTCGACCCACTCCTTAAGTCGAAGAATCGCATCGAACATTCGAGCATTAACTGCACCATGAAAACATCGATAAGTATGGAGGAAAAAGAAAAAGCTATAAACGAAAGCTTAAAGTCAAAGTTATACTTATGTTTCATGTTCCATTTCTCGTGAAAGGCATATCCTCAGTCAAGATCAAATTTGAGGTTTTCACTTGAAAGAATCGGCCCATCCAGTCTCGATTTTGATCCTTCTCTATGCTCGAGAATGCGGCTTTAGAGGCCCGATGAGCAAGTTTTATCAATTCCCCTCGATAGAGCCGGGGATTCTACAGACGCATGAGGTGGTCGCTGGTGAAAGGACACTTGTTGATTTTGCTTACGAAGTGACAGAGGAGAACTAGTATCCTTGAGAAAGAAGGATGAATTTGACTGAGGTTCACCTCGTACCTCTTATAGAAGGCAATGATGACCAGGTCCAAAGGCCCTAACATAAAGGTATAAGTGTAAACACTTAGAAAATTCTCCACGTGGGTAGTGATTGATTCCTCGGGCGTAGGTGCTACCACATGCTTACCAACCCAATTACAATTTTCCTTGACTTTAGAGAGGAGATTATCAATGATCGAGCATATGTATCTCCGGAACGGCTCGCACCGACCCGGTACTGAATAGGTTTTTTCAACTTTAAAATTAGCACCGGTTGGGCACCCCGTAGGGACGAACATAGTCAAGGAAGGATCCAGTGTCTTTCCCTTAGTAGCAGCAGATGGAACGTTTCTCTTTAGCCGGTTGTCAAATAGAGCTTCTTTTAGGGAACAGACTTTGAGGTCTTTTCCATTATGTTTGGAAAGTTAATGCAAAAGAGGAAGTTAAAAGAACGTTCTTAATAATTTAGGATGAAGAACAAAAATTATTATAGAGAGACTTTAGTGTAAGAAAAAAATTGGTATTTGGGGATATAAGAATCTCTTATGTACGAGGGTAGAGGTTTTAAAATTAAAGTTTGAATGAGATAATGAGGAGGTATTTATAGTTTGTAAATGACAGTTCAAAACTTGTAATGGCTAACTAGCAACCGATGCACATTTAATGCAATTAAGATGTGATTGACGAGATATTTCGCCAGCTTTGTCATTTCTGGTGCGAAGTGTCGATACGAAGATCGAGGGCTCATATTATTTCTCATCATTTACTCTCCAAAAAATAAGGGGAATATATGTATACGGTCGAGACTGGATTCATTTTATATACAGTCGAGACCAGGTTCATATATTGCATGATGGATCGACTGAAATGTAATGGATTGAGGATTGACTTGGGGTTCCATCGAACCAAGGTACGAAGTCAGAACATACGTCGTCAAAGATCATCGAGCCTATAACTGCTTCCAGAACCGATCCCGTCTCCGATTAAGTTCGAGGAAACATTATCTTATCGAGTAATGGAATGCCAAAATATCTGTAATCGATCGAATATTATGACAGAAATCTTGGCACGTATCAATGAGAAACCGATTAATTGACAAATCATGAGATTCCTTACATTTTATAGGATTGCACCCAAAGTAGGAATCTCATACTATATAAAAAGGGTCCGGTTCTTTATAATACTTATTGTAACAGGCATCAAAAAGCAATATACTGTTGTTATTAGTTCTTATTATCTTATCATTCTATTCTAGTATCAATTAAGGCACTTTTTGACTCAAGGGTGACCAACCTTCAAGGCTAAGTTTGTCCAACTTGTGTGGTTTGCATTTACTTTTCTATCATTAATTTCAATATTAATATGATTTTCTCTTTTGTATCAAGTTAGATCATGTATCATTAAAATCGCATATAAATCCAATTGCTACCTAATTTTGAGGGTAAACAGAATCATTACTCAAAATAAATGGAATTCATTCTGTTAAATGTGCATCAGCATTCAAAGAGCAGCAATATAATGAGTACCGGTTTTAATTGTTGCTTTAAATACATTCTAAAATAAAGCACAAGCCGACAATTAGAAACATAAAAATAAATGTTAAGAATAGAATTCTACTTGGAGTGAATGTCTATCTTGTGGAGAGTTTTACTTTGTGACTAAGTCATAATTTCTCCTATAAATAGAGGGGTCTTACCCCATGTCACGACCCTAGTTCACCAATCATGAACATGTCGTGATGGCACCCAGTCCCCACGACTAGGTAAGCCTAACACGTTGCGGAATATACAAGCTATGAACACTTAAATAAGAAACAACGGAAAAATAGCATAGTAAGGTATGTAATCCGTGCCGCTTGGCACATACATCCGTCAACACACTGTATAAAATGCTACCAAGATCCGGAATCTCACGGGTAACACAGACTAAAGAGAATATACAACTGTGGCTCTATGTGTAAAGAGTATCTAACAACAAAAATGGAGGAAATGTGTCAACTAGTACTATTAGAATAGAAGGAAAGCCTCCGGATCCGCGGACATAGCAGATCATACCTCGAGGTCTCCCGAAAAGCTGCGGAATCACCTAGTACGAGCCTGTCCTGATGTACCTGGATCTGCACAACAAAAGTGTGCAGAAGAGTAGCATGAGTACACCACGGCGGTACTCAGTAAGTGCCAAGCCTAACCTCGATGGAGTAGTGACGAGGAAGGTCGGGGCCCTACCGAGAAATAATAAAAATAATGATAATAACACCTAACAGTACAAAATAGGAATAAGTCTGAAATAACAGCAAATGAAATAATTACTGCAACTGTCCACAATTAAGCTAACAACAAATAACCAACCCATTAAAACAAGTCCAGGACCTGTGGGAATCGAACCCACAGTCCCATTGACAGTACCTCTGGGTCTCCGGGAATCGAACCCGCGGCCCATGTCTCAATAAATAATCAATAACTCAGGATCTCCGGGAATCGAACCCACAGTCCCTACCAATAACTCAGGATCTCGGGAATCGAACCCGTAGTCCCTACCAATAACTCGGGATCTCGGGAATCGAACCCGTAGTCCCTACCAATATCACTCCGGGTCTCTGGGAATCGAACCCACAACCCTGGGTCTCCGGGAATTGAACCCGTAGTCCACAAGCACAACAAATAAAGGAATACACAGAGAGAATAAATTATGCTTAACTATAAATTCACCGAAAAATAGTGCCAATAATTATCAAGAAGTTCAAATAAGACAATTAGGCAACTAAACAGTTAAGCACTACCTAATCATGATTTTCTAACTACTACCGGGTAAAAATATCAAATTAACAGCTAAAGACAGGAATATCACTCATCAAAAATTTTAATTAAAGTGTGTGTTCAACAACCAGCGCATGTACACGTCCGTCACCTCGCGTACAACGCATTTAGACTACCACATAATATCCTAGGGGTGAAAATTCCCCCACACGAGGTTAGACAAGCCACTTACCTCAATCCCGGTACAAAACCACTAAGAAATAACCCTCTTTCCGCGAATATCAGCCTCCAAAGGTGTAGTATCTGATAAAAATCAATAGAATCACATCAAAATAGGCCAATTGGGCATTACCCAATCAAATACTCAAAATACACCAAAACCTACAAGTTGCCAAAACTCGACTTCCGGTACGCTTATTGAAAAATCACGAAAATTATATATTCGGGTTCCTTATCTCAATATGAGTCCGTGCATATAAAATTTATCAAAATCGGACTCCGTTTGCCCATTCAAATCAAAGGTTTTCTAAAATTTAGGCCTAGGGCTCAAACCCCCCTTTAATCTTCCATTTTTGGTGAAATAATCACGGATTTCATGATAAACCAACGAATTAAGGTCAAGAAACTTACCCCCGATGATTTCCCGATGATATCCCAGCGTTTCCCCTTCGAAATCCTCTCTTGGAGCTCAACAATAGCGGTTTTGGTGTGTTAGGCCGCGACTGAAATGTTCTGGACTTAAAGTCACTGCCAGGCCATTTTACTCTACGCGATCGCAGCACCGGGCTTGCGATCGCGATGCACAAAATATGGGCGGCCTAATTTTTCCTCTACGCGATCGCGTGACCCTGGACGCGATCGCGGTGAACAACTCAGCGACCCTACGCGATCGCAATGACATGAACGTGATCGCGAAGAACAAACTCGTCCGGCTCCCCAAACTACCCTACGCGATCGCATACTACCTAACGCGATCGCGATGCTTACTCTCCCAGACTTACGCGATCGCACGCTTTACTTCGCGATTGCAGAGCTTAGGATTTCTCCCTTATGCGATCGCATGGCCATCTCCGCGATCGCGGAGAGAAAAATTTCTCTGCAATTATTGCAGCAGAACAGCAGTGCCTTTTGGCACAAATTGGTCCGTTTGGACCTCCGAATTCATCCCGAGGCTCCCGGGACCCCAACGAAAACCTCCAATATACTCCAAAACACGATACGAACTCATTCCAATCATAAAAACACGTCTAACAACATCAAAACCCATAATTCACATCGAATTCAAGCCTAAATTTCTTAAAACTTTCCGAATTGCACATTCGATCAAAAACCCGGCCAAACGACGTCCGAATGACCTGAATATTTGTGGACATATCCAAAATCACATAACGAAGCTACAGAAATTGTTGGAATTCCATTACGACCCCCGGATCAAAATCTCACCTATCGTTCGGATTCGCCAAAATTTCAAACTTCGGCATTTCAAGCCTAATTGAGCTACGGACCTCCAAAATACATTCCGAACGCGCTCCCAACCCCGAAATCACCCAACAGAGCTAATGGAACCATCGGATTCCCGTTCCGAGGTCGTCTTAACACTGTTCCGGTTACGGACCATTTTCTAACCTTAAAGCTCTCCTTTAGGGATTAAGTGTCCCAAAATGCTCCAAACTTCAGAACCGACTCTCCCGGCAAACCACAATAGTAGAAAAGAACTTAGGGGAATAGTTAAATTGGGGATTGGGGCGTAATTTTCTAAAACGACCGGCCGGGTCGTTACATCTTCCCACCCTTAAAAGATTCGTTCGTCCTCGAACGAGCATAAAAAACATACCTGGAGTAGTGAAAAGATGAGGGTACTGGCTGAGCATATCCTGCTCAGTCTCCCAAGTCGCCTCCTCGACCGGCTGGCCCCGCCTGAACCTTTACCAAAGCGATGTTCTTTGACCTTAGCTTTCTGACCTGCCTGTCTAGAATGGCTACCGGCTCCTCAACATAAGACGGATCCTTGTCTAGCTGAACAGAAGTGAAATCCAACACATGCGACGGGTCACCATGGTATCTCCGGAGCATGGAGACATGAAATACGGGGTGAACTCCGGCTAGACTGGGAGGTAAGGCCAACTCATAAGCAACCTCCCCAATACGCCTCAAAATCTCGAAAGGGCCAATAAATCTAGGACTCAGCTTCCCTTTCTTCCCGAACCTCATAACGCCCTTCATGGGCGAGACTCGAAGCAGAACCCGCTCGCCAACCATAAAAGCCACATTGTGAACCTTCTTGTCTGCATAACTCTTTTGTCTAGACTGGGCTGTACGAAGTCTGTCCTGAATCACCTTGACCTTGTCCATTGCATCCTGGACCATCTCAGTACCTAGCAGCCTGGCCTAGCCTGGCTCGAACCAACCCACGGGGGACCTGCACCTCCTACCATATAGGGCCTCATACAGTGCCATTTAAATGTTGGACTGATAGCTATTATTATAAGCAAACTCCGCCGGCGGCAAGAAATGATCCCATGAACCTCCAAACTCAATCACGCACACACGGAGCATATCCTCCAAAATCTGAATAGTGCGCTCGGACTGACCATCAGTCTGGGGATGAAACGCCGTGCTCAGCTCCACCCGAGTACCTAACTCCTGCTGTACGGCTCTCCAGAACCGTGAAGTGAACTGAGTGCCTCTATCTGAAATGATGGAAACTGGAATACCATGCAACCGAACTATCTCCCTGATATAGGTCTCCACCAGTCGTTCCGATGAATAAGTAGTGCTCACCGGTATAAAGTGGGCGGACTTGGTCAGTCGATCCACGATAACCCAAATGGAATCAAACTTCCTAACGGTCCGTGGAAGTCCAGATACAAAGTCCATGGTGATGCGCTCCCATTTCCACTCTGGAATCTCAATCTGCTGCATCAATCCACCCGGACGCTGATGCTCATACTTCACCTGCTGGCAGTTGAGGCATCTGGAAACATAATCAACTATATCCCTCTTCATCCGCCTCCACCAGTAATGTTGTTTCAAGTCCTGATACATCTTCGTGGCACCCGGATGGATGGAATACCGCGAACCATCGGCCTCTGCTAGAATCAGCTCTTGAAGATCATCTATATTAGGCACACAGATACGCACATGCATCCTCATGACTCCATCATCCCCGATGGTAACATCTCGAGCATCACCACGCCGAACTATATCCTGAAGGACAAGCAAATGAGGGTCGTCGAACTGACGCTCCCTGATGCGGTCAAATAGAGAAGACCGAGAAACCACACAAGCCAAAACCCGGCGAGGCTCCGAAAGATCCAGTCTAACAAACTGCCTGGCTAAAGCCCGAACATCCATCGCCATAGGCCTCTCCGAAGCTGGTAGATATGCCAAACTCCCCAAACTCTCTGCCCGGCGACTCAAGGCATCGGCAACCACATTAGCCTTGCCCGGATGATAGAGAATAGTAATATCATAGTCCTTCAGTAGCTCCAACCATCTCCTCTGATGCATATTCAGATCCTTCTACTTAAGCAAGTGCTGCAAGCTCCGGTGATCAGTGTAGATCTCACAAGGAACCCCGTATAAGTAATGACGCCAAATCTTCAAGGTGTGAACAATGGTAGCTAGCTCCAAATCATGAACATGGTAATTCTTCTCATGCACCTTCAGCTGTCTCAACGCGTAGGCAATCACCCTACCGTCCTGCATCAATACCGCACCGAGTCCAACTCGTGAGGCATCACAATATACAGTATAGGACCCCGAACCTGTAGGCAACATCAATATAGGGGCCGAAGTCAAAGCTGTCTTGAGCTTCTGAAAACTCGCCTCACACTCGTCTGTCCACTGGAAAGGGGCACCCTTTTGGGTCAATCTGGTCATAGGTGCTGCAATCGAAGAGAACCCCTCTACGAAACGACGGTAATAGCCCGCCAAACCAAGGAAACTGCGAATCTCGGTAGCGGAGGAGGGTCTGGGCCAACTCTGCACGGCCTCCACCTTCCTCGGATCTACTCGAATACCATCACTCGACACCACGTGGCCCAAAAATGCCATTGAACTCAACCAAAATTCACATTTAGAGAACTTGGCATAAAGCTGCTTCTCCCTCAGAATCTGAAGCACTATCCTCAAATGCTGCTCGTGCTCTTCCCGGCTCCGGGAATATACTAGAATATCATCAATGAAAACAATCACGAACGAGTCCAGATATGGCCTGAACATACTGTGCATCAAATGCATAAAGGCTGTTGGGGCATTAGTCAGCCCAAAAGATATCACGAGGAACTCGTAGTGACCATACCTAGTCCTGAAGGCAGTCTTCGGGATATCTGGCTCCTGAATCTTCAGCTGATGATAACCAGAGCACAAATCAATCTTCGAGAACACCCGTGCGCCCTGTAGCTGGTCAAATAAATCATCAATACGTGGCAAAGGATACCGATTCTTCGCTGTAACCTTGTTCAACTGACGATAGTCAATACACATACGCATAGAACCGTCCTTTTTCTTCACAAACAACACATGAGCACCCCAAGATAAAACACTGGGTCGAATGAAACCCTTACCCAATAACTCCTGTAACTGATCCTTCAACTCAGGAAGAGCCATACGGTACAGTGGAATAGAAATGGGCTGAGTGCCCGGCAACAAATCAAAAACAAAATCAATATCTCTGTCAGGCGGCATGCCCGGGAGATGAGCTGGAAATACATCAACAAAGTCACGTACTATAGGAATAGAATCAATAGAGGGAGTGTCAATACTAATGTCCCGCACATAGGCTAGATAAGCAGCACACCCCTTCTCAACCATACGCTGAGCTCTGAGAAAAGAAATAACACGGCTAGGGTGTGATCTAGAGTACCACTCCACTCAATACGTGGAATGCCTGGCATAGCCAACGTCACGGTCTTGGCGTGACAATCAAGAATAGCATAATGGGGCAACAACCAGTCCATGCCCAGAATAATATCAAAATCAACCATCCCGAGTAACAATAGATCCGCTCTGGTCTCAAAATCACCAATGGTAACCAAATACGACCGATATACACGGTCCACAGCCAAAGAATCACCCACCGGAGTGGAAACATAAATGGGGGCACTCAAAGAATCCCGAGGCACACCCAGATGAGAAGCAAAGTAAGAAGACACATATGAAAAAGTGGAACCGGGGTCGAATAGAACCGATGCCTCCCTGTGACTAACCAAAATAATACCTGTGATAATAGAATCAGATGCAACAGCCGCAGCGCGATCAGGAATAGCATAGAATCTGGCCTGTCCCCCCTCTCGAGGGCGGCCTCTGGAACCCTGACCCCCGCCCCTGGCTGGCTGGGCAGGTGGAGTGGCAGCTGGAGCTGGGATGATGGCCTGCTGGCCCTGAGAACTACGCTGAGGCTGCGAAGACTGATGAGGTGCTCCCCTCCTACGCCTGGGGCACTCCCTAACCAGATGGCGAGTATCCCCGCACTCAAAGCAAGCTCTGGGAGGATGCGGTGGCTGTGACTGACCGGCCTCACCCCTACTAGTTTGACCCCTGGAAGTACCCCGTACAGGAGGTGCACTGGAAACTGTGGGAGCATAATAAGGCTCCTGGGGTGCTGGAAGACCTGGAGTACTATCGGCTGCCGGCAATGCTGAGTGAACTGGTCAGCCGGAATAACCCCTGGCAAAATAATCGGCTGCTGAAGTGCGGGCACCATAGAAATGGCCCGACTCACGAGACCTCTTGGCCTCCCTCTCTCCCCGCTCTCTAGGGAGCATACTCTCGATCCTCCTGGCAATGCTCACCGCCTGCTGATAGGATATATCTGTCTCCAACTCCCTGGCCATGCTGGATCGGATCGGCGGAATCAGGCCCTCAATAAACCTCTGCACCCTCTCCCGAACCGTGGCTACCAAAGCCGGTGCGTGCCTGGCTAAACGGGTGAAACTGATAGCATACTCCGATACTGACATGGAGCCCTGTCGCAACCGCTCAAACTCCGAGCGCCAAGAATCCCTAAGGCTCTGAGGAACAAACTCTCTCAAAAACAGATCTGAAAACTGCGTCCAAGTCAATGAAGCAGACTCCTCTGGACTATCCAACTCATACGTGCGCCACCAATCATAAGCGGCCCCGCGTAACGGAAAAGCAGTGAAGGAAACCCCGCTGGTCTCCACAATACCCATAGTGCGAAGAATACGATGACACTCCTCCAGAAAACCCAATGCATCATCTGAAGCCAAACCACTGAACACTGGAGGGTCATATTTCTTGAACCTCTCCAATCTACGCTGCTCGTCCTCAGAGGCAGCTGGTCCACCTCCGGGCTGTGCTGGGGCGGCGGGAGGCATAACCAAAACATCTGGAACCTGTCCCACTGGCACACGCTGCTCCGGTGTAACGGCTACGGGAGTCTGGGCCCCTCCCCCGGCCTGAGATGTAGCTGCGACGAGAGGAAGCAGTCCTGCCTGAGCTAAAGTGGTATACATACTCATGAACTGGGTCAGGGTCTCCTGTAGTGCTGGAGTAGTAGCAATTGTAGTCGGTATACCAGGTGCCTATGCTCCAACCTGGTCTACCTGTGGCACCTCAGCGGCAGTGCGCGCGGGTGCTGTGGCTGCACCTCGGGAGCGTCCTCGTCCTCTACCTCGGCGCCGGCCTCTGACGGCGGCAACAGGGGGCGCGGGTACCTGATCGTCGCGAGTAGCTCGTGTCCTCACCGTCTGTGAGAGAATAGAAAGCAATAGTTTAGATTTGGTGCCATAAATGTCGCACGACAAGGAATCCAAAAGAAATGAAGAGTTTCCTAAACAATTACATAGCCCTTCGTGGATAAATACAAACGTCTCCGTATCGATCAGCGAGACTCTAAGTAACCGGTCTGTGTCCCGTGACTCCTATGAACCTAGAGCTCTGATACCAACTTGTCATGATCCTAGTTCACCAATCATGAACATGTCGTGATGGCACCTAGTCCCCACGACTAGGTAAGCCTAACACGTTGCTGAATATACAAGCTATGAACACTTAAATAAGAAATAGCGGAAAAATAGCATAATAAGGTATGTAATGCGTGCCGCTTGGCACATACATCCGTCAACACACTGTATAAAATGCTACCAAGATCCGAAATCTCACGGGTAACACAGACTAAAGAGAATATACAACTGTGGCTCTATGTGTAAAGAGTATCTAACAACAAAAATGGAGGAAATGTGTCAACTAGTACTATTAGAATAGAAGGAAAGCCTCCGGATCCGCGGACATAGCAGATCATACCTCGAGGTCTCCCAGAATGCTGCGGAATCACCTAGCACGAGCCTGCTCTGATGTACCTGGATCTGCACAACAAAGGTGTGCAGAAGAGTAGCATGAGTTCACCACGGCGGTACTTAGTAAGTGCCAAGCCTAACCTCGATGGAGTAGTGACGAGGAAGGTCAGGGCCCTACTGAGAAACAATAATAATATAATGATGATAACAATAATAAGCAGTTTAAATGATAATAATTTCCGAAATAACAACAATAAGATGATTACCGCAACCGTCTACAATTAAGCTAACAACAAATAACCAACTCACTAAAACAAGTCCAGGACCTGTGGGAATCGTTCCCACAATCCCATTGACAGTACCTCTGGGTCTCCGGGAATCGAACCCGCAGTCCCTACAAATAACTCAGGATTTCGGGAATCGAACCCGCAGTCCCTACCAATAACTCAGGATCTCGGGAATCGAACCCGCAGTCCCTACCAATAACTCAGGATCTCGGGAATCGAACCCGCAGTCCCTACCAATATCACTCCGGGTCTCTGGGAATCGAACCCACAGCCCTGGGTCTCCGAGAATTGAACCCGCAGTCCACAAGCACAACAAATAAAGGAATACACAGAGAGAATAAATTATGCTTAACTATAACTTCACCGAAAAATAGTGCCAATAATTATCTAGAAGTTCAAATAAGACAATTAGGCAACTAAACAGTTAAGCAATACCTAATCATGCTTTTCTAACTACTATCGGGTAAAAATATCAAATTAACAGCTAAAGACAGGAATATCACTCATCGAACATTTTAATTAAAGTGTGTGTTCAACAACCAGCGCATGTACACGCCCGTCACCTCGCGTACAAGGCATTTAGACTATCACATAATATCCTAAGGGTGCAAATTCCCCCACACGAGGTTAGACAAGCCACTTACCTCAATCTCGGTACAAAACCACTAAGAAATAACCCTCTTGCCGCGAATGTCGGCCTCCACAGGTGTAGTATCTGATAAAAATCAATAGAATCACATCAAAATAGGCCAATTGGGCATTACCCAATCAAATACTAAAAATACACCAAAACCTACAAGTTGCCAAAACTCGACTTCCGGTACGCTTATTGAAAAATCACGAAAATTATATATTCGGGTTCCTTATCTCAATATGAGTCCGTGCATATAAAATTTATCAAAATCGGACTCCGTTTGCCCATTCAAATCAAAGGTTTTCTAAAATTTAGGCCTAGGGCTCAAACCCACCTTTAATCTTCCATTTTCGGTGAAATAATCACGGATTTCATGATAAACCAACGAATTAAGGTCAAGAAACTTACCCCCGATGATTTCCCGATGATATCCCAGCGTTTCCCCTTCAAAATCCTCTCTTGGAGCTCAACAATGGCGGTTTTGGTATGTTAGGCCGTGACTGAAATGTTCTGGACTTAAAGTCACTGCCAGGCCATTTTACTCTACGCGATCGCAACACTAGGCTTGCGATCGCGATGCACAAAATATGGGCGGCCTAAATTTTCCTCTACGCGATCGCGTGATCCTGGACGCGATCGCGGTGAACAACTCTGCGACCCTACGCGATCACAATGACACGAACGCGATCACGAAGAACAAACTCGTCCAGCTCCCCAAACTACCCTACGCGATCGCATACTACCTCACGCGATCGCGATGCTTACTCTCCCAGACTTACGCGATCGCACGCTTTACTTCGCGATCGCAGAGCTCAGGATTTCTCCCTTACGCGATCGTATGGCCATCTCCGCGATCGCGGAGAGCAAAATTTCTCTGCAATTATTGCAGCAGAACAGCAGTGCCTTTTGGCACAAATTGGTCCGTTTGGACCCCCGAATTCATCCCGAGGCTCCCGGGACCCCAACGAAAACCACCAACATACTCCAAAACATGATACGAACTTATTCCAATCATAAAAACACATCTAACAACATCAAAACCCATAATTCACATCGAATTCAAGCCTAAATTTCTTAAAACTTTTCGAATTGCACATTCGATCAAAAACCCGACTAAACGACGTCCGAATGACCTAAAAATTTGTGGACATATCCAAAATCACATAACGAAGCTACAGAAAATGTCGGAATTCCATTCCGACCCCCGGATCAAAATCTCACCTATCGTTCGGATTCGCCAAAATTTCAAACTTCGGCATTTCAAGCCTAATTTAGCTACGGACCTCCAAAATACATTTCGAATGCGCTCCCAACCTCAAAATCACCCAACGGAGCTAATGGAACCATCGGATTCCCGTTCCGAGGTCGTCTTAACACTGTTCCGGTTACGGACCATTTTCTAACCTTAAAGCTCTCCTTTAGGGACTAAGTGTCCCAAAATGCTCCAAATTTCAGAACCGACTCTCCCGGTAAACCACAATTTGGAGTGAATGTCTATCTTGTGGAGAGTTTTACTTTGTGACTAAGTCATAATTTCTCCTATAAATAGAGGGGTCTTACCCCATTGTAAATCATCCCAAAATTCAATAAGAATTTCCTCTCTCTTTCTCTGCAATATTGCTCTTCTTCTTTTATTATTTCATAACACGTTATCAGCACGAGACTCTACCATCTCAAGAAACTCTTTCAGAAGATTAAGGTAATTTTTCTCCTCTTTTAATTATGACTGACATTATGAAAAGAAAGTTCGTTGCCCTTGAAATTTCGGGCAAGAACTATATGACATGGGTATTGGATGCTGAAATCCACTTAGATGCAATGGGTCTTGGAGATGCCATTAAAGACGGAAATAAAGCATCCACCCAAGACTGTGCTAAGACCTTGATTTTCTTGCGCCATCACCTTGATGAAGGGTTGAAAATTGAATATCTCACAGTCAAAGATCCACTTGTTTTGTGGAATGACTTAAAGGAAAGATATGACAACTTAAAGTTGGTCACCCTTCCACAAGCACGATATGATTGGGCTCATCTGAGGCTCCAAGACTTTAAGTCTGTTTCTGAATATAATTTTGCGATGTTCAGAATTACTTCTAAAGCATTATTAGTAGTATTTATTTAAGCTACACTGTCTTGTCTAATATTATTACGTAATTACGCTTATTATACCAAAGTTCATTATTTTACACAAAAACAAATCACCAGTAAGTATACATGATTCTTCTGTCGTTCTTCTTTTTTGTTTCTTTAGTTCCCAATAAACAATATTTTCTTTACAGTTCTGCAAAAGAATGATAAGTGAGACGTAAAACAAATTCTTTTACGACCTTTCCTAATTGAAATCTTAAATTTTTTTTGTGGCTAATTTCGTATGAAAATTGTAAAATCACTGAATGAGTGTTTCAATCATCTCACTACTTCTATGCAAACTTAAATTGGGAATATGACAAACGCAAACTACTGTTGTGGCCCAAAGGTACTCTTTCTATTTGTTTTACATGAAATTTGTATTTTTTGTGCCTATTTGACTACTTCTCGGAAAAAAATACTAATGTTTATTCGTATATTTCTTTTGTATGTCAAATCATGGGAAGCAAATATGGATGTCTCACAAAGAAAACTTGGATCAAATTTCAATTGTCAAAATATTTGTTTAGTTGATTTATGTACAACACATACAATACTCAAAGAGAAGAAATATTTCTCCCATTTAAGTATGTGTAAGGCAGATGTTACTACAATTTCTGGTAGTAGTAAATTAATTGAAGGCTCTGGAAAAGCTACTATAACTCTGCCTAAGTGAACAATACTTATCATAGAGAATGCAATGTTCTCCTCCAAGTCCAAGAGGAACTTGTTGAGTTTTAAAGATATCCGTCGAAATGGATATCATATTGAGACGATAGATGAGAATAATCTTGAATATCTCATCATTACCAAAAATGCCTCTGGCCAAAAAAGGGCTATTGAGAAGTTCCCATCTTTGTCTTGTGGCATGTATTGGATAAGAATTAGTGCAATTGAGGCACATTCTATTGTAAACCAAAAGGTTACCGATTCCAATACTTTTGTACTTTGGCATGATCGATTGGGACACCCTGGATCAATTATGATGAGACGAACCATAGAAAACTCAAATGGGCATCCATTAAAGAATTTAAAGATTCTTTTAAATGATGAATTTTCTTGCACTTCTTGTTATCAAGGCAAGTTAATTATTAGACCATCACCAACAAAGGTTGGAATTGAGTCACCTGCGTTTTTGGAACGTATACAAGGGGACATTTGTGGACCTATTTACCCACCTAGTGGGTCGTTCCGATATTTTATGGTCTTGATAGATGCATCCTCTAGATGGTCTCATGTGTGCCTATTATCATCTCGCAACCTCGCGTTTGCAAAATTAATGGCACAAATAATTCGATTACGGGCACAATTTCCTTATAATCCAATTAAGTCTATTAGACTTGATAATGCTGCTGAGTTTTCATCCCAAGCATTTAATGATTATTGCTTATCAATTGGGATAAAAGTGGAACATCCTGTAGCTCATGTTCACACTCAAAATGGTCTTGTAGAGTTTTTAATTAAACGTCTGCAATTGATAGCAAGACCGTTACTCATGAAAACGAGGTTGCCCACTTCTATTTGGGGTCACGCCATTTTGCATGCAACAATGCTAGTTCGTCTCAGACCGACAAATTATCATAAATATTCCCCGTTGCAATTAGTTTTGGGTCATGAACCTAATATATCCCATTTAAGAATTTTTGGATGCGCGGTATATGTGCCTGTAGCACCGCCATATCGCACCAAAATGGGTCCGTAAAGAAGGTTAGGAATATATGTTGGGTTTGAATCGCCCTCCATTATTCGCTACCTCGAGCCATTAACGGGAGATTTGTTTACTGCACGATTTACAGATTGTCGATTCGATGAGACACTTTTCCCAAAATTAGGGGAGAAGTTGGTGAAACCAAACGGGAAATTTTGTGGAAAAATCCATCATTATCTCATCTTGATCCACGTGCCTCTATTTGTGAAAAAGAGGTACAAAAGATTATTCATTTGCAGAGAGAATAGCAAATCAAATGCCCGATGCATTTACGGATATGAAAAGGATAACAAAATCACTATCCCTGCGGAGAATGTTCCAATCCGTATTGATGTCCCTATTGGACAATCTTCTAGTGTCATAGCTAATGAGTCAAAAGCACGCATGAAACGTGGCGGACCATTAGGTTCCAAAGATCGAAATCCTAGAAAAAGGAAAATAAATGATCAAAATGACACTATGAAAGAATCTCATGAAGAAATCCACGACTTAATAAATTCCGAGATTCATGAGGAATCCACTGAGCCCGAGACTCAAGAAAATAAGGAACTATCAATAAATTCAATCGATATTGAGACAGATTTGAATCGATTGGATATAGTGGTAGATTATGTCTTTGCATATAATGTTGCATCCAGCATTATGTAAGAAAGTGAGGATCTTGAACCTCAATCTGTTGGTGAATGTCGACAAAGACTTGATTGGCCAAAATGGCAAGAAGCAATCCAATCAGAATTGAATTCACTTGCAAAATGTGAAGTTTTTGGGCCTGTAGTCCAAACACCTAATGGTGTTAAGCCTGTTGGCTATAAATGGATCTTTGTACGCAAGAGAAATGAGAAAAATGAGGTACAAAGATATAAGGCACGCCTTGTTGCACAAGGATTTTCACAAAGGCCTGGTGTTGATTATGAAGAGACATATTCACCCGTTATGGATGCTATAACATTCCGTTATCTCATTAGTTTTGTTGTCCATGAAAAACTTGACATGCATTTAATGGATGTGGTTATCGCCTACCTTTACGGCTCACTTGATAATGAGATATACATGAAAATTCCCGAGGGCTTCAAAATGCCTAATAATTCAAAATCCCGAGAAATGTTTTCAATCAAATTGCAAAGATCTTTGTATGGTCTAAAGCAATTAGGACGAATGTGGTATAATCGTCTTAGTGAGTATTTATTAAAGGAAGGCTATGTAAATGATGTCATTTGCCCATGTGTTTTCATAAAGAAAACAACATCGGAATTTGTTGTACTTGCCGTATATGTTGATGACATGAACCTTATTGGAACTTCTATAGAACTCCAAAAGGCAATTGATTATTTAAAGAAGTAATTCGAGATGAAAGATCTCGGAAAGACAAGTTATGTCTTGGTTTGCAAATTGAACATTTGACAAACGGAATTTTTGTTCATCAATCTACCCACATAGAAAAGGTACTGAAACGGTTTTACATGGATGGAGCACATCTATTAAGTACTCTGATGGTTGTTCGATCACTTGATGTGAACAAAGATCCATTCCGACCTCAAGAAGAGAATGAAGAGCTACTTGGTCCTGAAGTACCATATCTTAGTGCAATTGGTGCACTAATGTATCTTGCCAATACTACAAGGCCCTGACATAACTTTTTCAGTTAATGTCTTAGCAAGGTATAGCTCTGCTCCCACAAGGAGACATTGGAAATCAAACACATATTACGGTATCTAAAAGGGACTACCGATATGGGCTTATTTTATGGCAACAATTGTAGTCCCGATCTTGTTGGTTATGCTGATGCTGGGTATTTATCCGACCCACACAAGGCTCGATCTCAAACAGGTTATGTGTTTACCTGTGGAGGAACTGCCATATCGTGGCGATCGACTAAGCAATCAATTGTGGCTACTTCATCTAATTATGCTGAGATAATTGCTATTCATAAAGCAAGTCGAGAGTGTGTGTGGTTGAAGTCAATAATACATTTTATTCGAGATAAATGTGGTGTAAAATGTGACAAGTTACCCACTATTTTGTATGAAGACAATGCAGCATGCATAGCTCAACTGAAGGGAGGATTCATAAAAGGAGATAGGACAAAGCACATTTCACCAAAGTTATTTTTCACACATGATCTTCAAAAGAATGGTGATATTAATGTGCAACAAATTCGTTCAAGTGATAATATGGCTGATTTGTTCACTAAATCTCTACCGACGTCAACCTTCAAGAAACTAGTGTACAAGATCGGGATGCGAAGGCTTAAGGATGTGAATTGATGCTCTCATCGGGGGGAGTTAATGCGCGTTGCACTCTTTTTCCCTTACAAGGTTTTGTCCCACTGAGTTTTCCTTGCGAGGTTTTTAACGAGGCAACCAAAAG
Source organism: Nicotiana noctiflora (assembly GCA_032618575.1). Lineage (NCBI taxonomy): Eukaryota > Viridiplantae > Streptophyta > Magnoliopsida > Solanales > Solanaceae > Nicotiana > Nicotiana noctiflora. Next base: position 8,391 of record JASVEL010010484.1, on the reverse strand, counting down.
GCGATTAGATATGTGTACTCTTTTTCCTTTTCTAGATTTTTTTCCCATTGGGTTTTATTTTAGTTAAGGTTTTAATGAGGCACATTACTTATTGAGTAGACATTCAAGGGGAGTGTTAAGAATAGAATTCTACTTGGAGTGAATGTCTATCTTGTGGAGAGTTTTACTTTGTGAATAAGTCATATTTCTCCTATAAATAGAGGGGTCTTACCCCATTGTAAATCATCCCAGACTTCAATAAGAATTTCCTCTCTCTCTTTCCTCTGCAATATTGCTCTTCTTCTTTTATTATTTCATAACAATAAAGTATTTATCAAAGAACCCCATTTTTTAACAGTAAAAAATCACAAGACGATAATTTGAGATACACATAAAGTTTTTAAAAAAATTCATAAAGCACTATCTTTTGATAGTAATTAGTCATTTATAGATACCATTGGCTATATTACAGATTATAGATACATTTTGTGTAGTTATAAGATGTTGTTGATGTATTTAAGATATTGTATTTATGAATATAGTAGCAAACATAGGCATGAATCAGAGAAGTTCAGCTAATTAGTTGTTGTATTCGAGTGTATTCGACTATATTCATGGAGTGAAACATGGAATTACAACTCGACAAATTATTGTATTCAAGGCATGAAGTAGGAGATTATATTATTTTTAAAACAGAAAGTGAATCAATTAACATAATTAACTCCTAATATAACTCTACAAACTCAATTATAACACATTTTGTATTTTCAGTTATAAAAGATTCACAACCGAAAAATACCCCAAAAATATAGCAATCTTTAGAGAAATTATATAATACATATGCATACATAAAATATATTAATTAAAAATATATATATGAATACATTTGTGACATATAGAGAGACAGTTGATATAATGAAATACATATAATATAATGGGATACATCGAAATACAATGAAAAAATGACAGTGAATACAATGAAATACATGAAATTCAACGAGATGCATGAATTACAATAAAAAAAAGACAATAATGACAATAAAATACATTGAAATATACTAACAAAAAATTAATTAAATGTCGAGGAACATACATTGATCTTCCTCAATTTAAATGAGTACTCGAAAAAAAGATGGGATCTTGGACTTGGTATACGGTCTTTACTTTCTGCTAAAAAGGATAATCTTGAACTGAGGATAGGAAATCGGGAAATCTCCTCTCTTTAACATTTACAGCTTGCTTGGATGGTTGTTACCTATCGTATCATATCGTATTGTTACTTTAAATATAATATTTATTTTGATTGTTACTTAAATTTTATTGTATCGTATTGTTGAATCCGTCGTTACGTAACGATGAAATGTGCCACTTTATCTAACGATCGATTTGGCATGGTCGCGTCGTTTCCTTGTATTTTTCTCTAAATCTCACCCTTCATTATTATTAAATAATTTTATTTTATTATTTACCCTACCTTTTTATATACTGTATCATAATTTTTCTTTATAATATTACAAGTTTATTCATCATATTACATGTGCGTGATACAAATGAAACGACGCCAAAATGACACAATCCATCCAAACATTATCAAACGATACGATAAATACAATACAATACAATACAATACAATACAATACAATACAATACGATACGATACATCATGAAATAATACGTAACAACCATCCAAACAAGGTGTTAATTGAAAGCTAAAATCTCTAAATTCTCTAAGAGGTGGAACCACGAAAACATCAATGAGTTTTTTGTTTCTTGGATGTAATAAATCAATTTTCCCTATCAATTTCTTTGTCGATCTCTTTCTTATATGTTTTCCGTTTCCCAGTCATCTTCAATTTCTCTTCTTCGTGCACATCGAATTTTGTGGGGCAATTTATATTCCCAAAACCCTTAAATCATAGTAGTATCAATTTCAAAAAAAGTATCATACGATTAATAAAGAAATAGAACGAGGGGAAATCACTTGAAAATGGAAACTTGAATTGGATCTCTATGAAATATTTCAGTTTGTATTTCTGAATTAGATTGAACTATGGCCAAAACGATAAGCACATATATGATATATCCTACCACTAAAATCTATATCATATGCTTTGAAGACGAACTCTGTAGGATTTTTTACAGGAGGAGGAGACCGGAAATTTTAATGAGGTGAGGGAAGAGAATGAGATGTATCAAAGTAGAGAGAGAAAAAAAATAGTGTAACTGATTAGCATATTTAGTGGCTTAGGGTTAGGAGGTAATCAAAATTAAATATTTTGCTATAAACTTTAAAAGGTATCTATTAAATATAAATTTTTAAAATAATATTTATTTAAAATAAATAAGGTGTAACATTTGCTATATGAGATAAAAATTCTAAGTTTTTAACAGAAAAACCCTATTTTTTTAGGTTGCTATGAAAATACCTAGTAGCCATGCATACATGAGATGCAGGAATCATTCTAAGTACCTTCAATTTAAAAAGCCCTAAGGCATTGTTTCTACACTCAGAAACCCTAATCGGTATACAAACAATATCAAAACCAGGTAAAAGGCACCAGAAAATTAAACCCTTTTATGTAAAGAATTACTTATTTAATTGAAATTTAGACAATAATCTTTCTTGTGGCAGAGATTAAAAGCTAGCGATGTTCGTCGGTTGAAGTAAACCCCAACAGAAACCAATTGAAACTAGTATTGAAGTAGATTAAAATGGTGAGAAATCAACAAAACCAGTCCAATTTACTTTTAGCACGTTCATTAAGAAAATACTAAATTGTATACAAAAATATATATTATAACTAAACTACCCCTGCTTAAATATTTAATGTGAGGAGTAAGAAATTTTTTGTAGGAATATGTACATATGAGTTAATTATAAAAACAAATTGAATTTTTTTTTTATTACATAACTGAGAGTCCGGAACCAAAGTAAGTCCTTTTGGACTTACTTTTAACGTTTTTACGTTTACAAAAAAAAATAGTAGTATATACAACGCCACTATTAATGACGTTGTATTTTAACAGCGTTAAATATAACGCCACTAATTATGGCATTGTACCTAAAGGTGAAAAAAATTTGATGCTTTTATCTTTTTTCCTCTGAAGCAATTCTTTTACTTTTTAAATGTTTACGTAACCAAAAGCTTCTTTCCTTTATTTTGAATTCTTTTTTTTTTATTCTGGTGAAACTTGATTGATTGATTTTGAAGAAAGAGAAATAATAAAACAAACTAAAAAGAAGAGAGAGACTGTGCTAATTAAGATTAATCTTGGAACCTCTAATTTTAGTTCTTATCATCTTGGTTTCCGATGCAATGTGCTATGGAGCTTCAATTGTCGTCCACTTTTCTCTCATCCTCTATCTCTAATCCCTATTTGATGATAGTCCCCAAAGAGCATGTAAAACAACAAAAGCTACACGTTTTGAGTATCAAATCATCAAGTTTAATTCCAGAAAACATTTCGGGAGGCCTGCAAAAAAGTTCAAAGAAAGAACTGTCTCGTTTACTAAGAACAGAAGCCGCTATTAATGGTATCGAGAGGAAAGCCGACTCTCAGAAATACACTAACCTTTGGCCCAAAGCTGTTTTGGAGGCTCTCGATGATTCTATTAAACAAAACCGTTGGGACTCTGCTCTTAAGGTTTTTTTACTTCATCCCCTCTTGGTGCTTCAATAAATTTCTGAATACATTTTACAAGGGTTTTTCTTGGCTTGTAGTTGATATAAGGAGTTAAAATTCATAAGAAGGGAAAAAAGAACCAAATTGAAATGTAAAAGAAGATAGAGTTGGAACTAAGATAATGTAAATAATCATTTATTTTCGTTGTTATATACCATGGTTTAAGGTTCCTTATGTCTCCCGTATTTACCATTATGCTCCAATGTTAGTATGAAACAGAGCGAGCTGTCTGGTGATTTAATTTGGGCATAAAATGCATTCTCCATTGCTTTCTTGCATTTATTGTTCTAACAATTTTTCTAACAGAAACGTGTTCTTACTATTAGATTTTTGGCCTTCTTCGCAAGCAACACTGGTATGAGCCAAGATGCCACACATATGCTAAGCTTTTGGTAATGCTCGGCAAGTGCAAGCAGCCAAATCAAGCTAGGTTGCTTTTTGAGATCATGCTAACTGATGGGCTTCAACCAACACTAGATGTTTACACTGCACTTGTTAGTGCATATGGCCTTAGTGGCCTCCTTGATGAGGCGCTGCGCACCATTGATGATATGAAATCAGTTAGTAATTGCAAGCCTGATGTGTATGCTTACTCAATCCTTATTAAGTGCTGCACTAAATTTCGTCGTTTTGATACGATTGAATATATTTTAGCCGAGATGGCATATTTGGGAATTGAATGTACTTCTGTGACTTACAATACCTTAATTGACGGCTATGGTAAAGCTAAGCTGTTTGAGTTGATGGAAAGCTCCTTGACAGATATGATCGAAAGTGAGACTGCCTCACCAGATGTTTTCACCTTGAATTCAGTAATTGGGTCCTATGGTAGCTGCGGGAAACTTGAGATAATGGAGAAATGGTTTGAAAAATTTCAGGTAATGGGAATAAAGCCAGATGTTATGACATTTAACATTCTAATCAAGTCATATGGAAGAGCTGGCATGTATCAGAAAATGGAGTCTGTACTTGATTTTATGAGGAACCGGTTCTATTCCCCAACAGTTGTGACATACAATATTATCATTGAGATATTTGGGAAGGCTGGACTAATTATGAACATGGAAGAGTTTTTCCTACAGATGAAGCACCAAGGAGTGAAGCCAAGCTCATTCACTTATTGCTCTCTTGTCAGTGCTTATGGTAGAGCTGGACTTTTGGAAAAAGTTGATTCAATCATGAGGCAAGTAGAGAATTCGGACGTAGTTCTGGATACTCCTTTTTTCAATTGCATCATTAGTGCTTATGGTCAAGCTGGTGATATAGAGAGGATGGTGGCATTGTTCTTGGAAATGAAGGTCAGAAAATGTAAACCAGACTACATCACATTTTCTACCATGATCCAGGCCTACAATTCACAAGGGATGATTGAAGCTGCCAATGACTTGAAGAGTAAAATGATTACTGCTTGTGGTACTTTCACTAATTATACTATCCAGCCTCTGTTTTTCCTTATGCATATCATTTTTGCTTCATTGTATGAATCTTCACAGGCTTACAGTTAGTAGCGGAAACGAGCTATTTAAGTTAGCTCCATCACATTTCTGGCTAAATGTCGATGATTATGAAAAAGGCTGCCGTATTCTCTAACAAATCAGCTTTTATTTTTCTCTGTTGTGTGTACTAAGTTATTCTTTCAATTGACTGCTTGATATCCGACACTTTGTTGATTATGATTATACTAAACTTTACATTTACAATTGAAGTAATCAGTACTAACAAAAATATCATCGCAGATTACATTTCAAGACAAAGCTACACAGACTGACATAACTATGGAAGAAGATACATTACAAAAGATACTCAAAATCATGACTACACTTTCAGTGAAAGTGGAAAGTATGGATGATGAGATAAGAAAGCTTAAGATTAATGAAGATAAACTGAAATCTAAAGCTATTTCAAGTCAGCAGCATGACTCAAAAAATGCGGAGCTATGTCGATCGGAAGACAATAAAATTCCAGAGCTAAAAGGAGACGTTGGGAAACTCCTAAAAACCCATAACGTTTGTTCAGTTACAACTGCAGGTACAAGTAACCAAGTTAGGAAGCAAGGAAATACAAACCTAAACAAATTATTCGAAAAACCATTTATAAGAACACCAAAAAATATACCATATATAGAACTAGAACCCCAGACATCATCATATGCAGATAGCCTACAAAGTAACAAGGAAACATACAACCACATAACACGCAACTACATAGAAAATATATATAAAATCCAAACTTTTCTAAACCGAAATCCCAAAGCTACAGATAACCAAAACCCAGATGAAAACTACACTACCCAAAAGCTACAAGGTTATAACAAATTAATAGCACAACCCAAAACCAGTAAATCTAGTTAGAACTTGTTATAACTATGGATTATTAAGTACTGTATATACATACGACAGAGAAGAGTTAAACAGGTATACCAGAGATATAAAGCATTTACAACATATAAAGGAATTACAAAGGGAAATCTATTCTTTGTAAAATTTTATGTGGCACCAGCGAAGATACTATACAATGAAATAAAACCAATAATCCAAGTGGTGAAGATAGGACTAACAAGAGATATGCTAATCCCGGAAGAAATAAGTCAGCAACCGGAGATAAGGAAAGAAGAGATACCCGAGTTTTATGCAAATAAAAGGATAATCGGAATATCAACTATTATACAAGAGCTAGCAAACAATTATCTAAATGGAAACCCCATATGAAGTTATTATTCAAGAGACCAGCTAATGATCTATTCAAATTCAAGAGAATTAAGACCAGCAGATATGGAGGATGTCCAGAAATGGATTTTATCCTTACTCAAGCCAGAGGAAAAACCTACAGCAAGAGCTCTGAAAGCAGGATTTATTTCACAAGGATTACTAACAAGATACTGTAAATTAATAGGACACAAATGTCCAGATCATATATGTTCAAAATGTAATGGTGATGACAACTTCGTCCCAGAGGTACAGTTCGAGTAAAAACAGAGATACAAACGGAAGAAAAGAAGACAAGTGAAGATATAGGAGATTCGTCCACCCGACAAAGAAAGAAAAGACATAAAGAAAAAGACAAAAGGAGAGAAAAGACATAAAGAAAAAGAAGGAGAAGACAAAAAGAGATAAAGAAATGACGGAAAAAGTCATAAAGATAATGACTTTATGCAAAAAGTCATAAAGAAAATAGTGACTTTATGCAAAAAAGTCATAAAGTAAATAGTGTGTAAATTATTATGTCCGGCCAAATGTATAAACAGTAAATGCCATTTGTGAATAGTAAAGGACAGGTCGTTTGTAAATAGTATAGGTCACAATTTTTTTTTATAAATATGATAGGTTATGTACATTGTAGAGGCAAGACTTCGACAGAAACAAGCCTTCCTTCTGTAAACATCTCTAAATTACTTCAAATAAAATATATTCAGTTTAAAATATCTATGGAGCAACAAGCTAACAACATGAATCTACAAGAACAGGTAAAATCATTTATGGTTATGCATAGCTAAACTCTTATATTCCTAATAATCATCTTACAATACTATAACTTTTATCATGTTATAATAATGTTATAAAGAATAATTTGAGCAAGTTTGCCATGGAAGTATGCTAAAATTAAACCTAGGCTAAGTCACTCCTAGTGGGAAACCGGTGAGGCGAGGATATGCCGTTTAGGGGAGTACCGAAGTTGAGGACATTGCTAGGGTAAATGATTAGAGCAAAGGGCCATGGTACTAACCAGAAAAATTGTTCTTTATACCCTATTATTATATGATAAATATGATAGTAAAGTAAGAAGATTAGAAGGAATATCATAAGAACAATAGCAACATATGAACAATGATAAAATTTATACTTGATGATATGGTAGATAATTATAAAATACTTGTTTTATATACACTTAGAAATATACCAGAACTAGGTATAAGAAAACTTATATGGAATAAAATACTTGATTATGAAAAAGAAACTTTAGAACAAATAATAAATCAAGAATAGGCCGAAGAACTAGAAGAAATAAACCTACAAGAATTAGCAAAATCAGAAATATATGACTACTCAGATACGACAGAAATATATGACTACTCAGATACGTATTACTCAGACTAGACAACCCAAAATATAAAAATTAGTTCGCAAAACCCAAAAAACTAAGCTCTGAAAGCAGGATTTATTTCACAAGGCTTACTAACAAGATACTGTAAATTAATAGGATACAAATATCCAGATTATATATGTTCAAAATGTAACGGTGATGACAACGTCGTCCCAGAGGTACAGTTCGAGTAAAAACAGAGATACAAATGGAAGAAAAGAAGACAAGTGAAGATATAGGAGATTCGTCCACCCGACAAAGAAAGAAAAGACAAAGAAAGAGACAAAAGGAGAGAAAAGACATAAAGAAGAAGAAGGAGAAGACTGGTCACTACCATGGCCCTTTGCTCTAATCATTTACCCTAGCAATGTCCTCAATTTTGGTACTCCCCTAAACGGCATATCCTCGCCTCACCGGTTTCCCACTAGGAGTGACTTAACCTAGGTTTAATTTTAGCCTACTTCCATGGCAAACTTGCTCAAATTATTCTTTATAACATTATTATAACATGATAAAAGTTTTAGTATTGTAAGATGATTATTAGGAATATAAGAGTTTAGCTATGCATAATCATAAATGATTTTACCTGTTCTTGTGGATTCATGTTGTTAGCTTGTTGCTCCATAGATATTTTAAACTGAATATATT
>JASVEL010010483.1:0-11711 GCA_032618575.1 Nicotiana noctiflora | reverse complement strand
ACATTAGTTGCTTTTCTTGCCTAAATGTGGTCAACAATTACTCTACAGATTTATTGCTTGTTCATTTACCGTTCCTCATTTATGCCCATTATTAACCGTAAAAGTCAATCTTTGACGCCTTCATTATCATGTTTCTTCATTAATTGTTCATTGCTAAGTGCATTAATTAGACCTCGAAGCCCCGTATTCCAACAAGCACGAGGCCCAATCTTGCGACAACATTGGTTTGCATATATTGTTCTCTTTATTTACACTTAGAGTCTATTGCCTAACAACTAGTATTGAAATAAATTACATATTGTTATAACCACAAAATAAAATACAATTGTTAATACCATTTTTAAGGTGTACAGTTTGGCGCCCACCGTGGGGCTCAAAATAATAGTGATTGTTTTGGTGCTAGTTTTCTGAAAACACAAGTTATCCTTCACACTTTTTCTTGTCCAAGAATCTTTGATTTCACGTAAAAAAATATCTAATACAACAAATGAGCACGAAAATAATGGTATTGGGCTTTATGGAGAGAATGGTGTAGATGTACCACCACAAAACACAGGGGTGGCACTAGCACAAATCCCCATCAACGTGGGCTCATGCAACGCTGTACATGTTGATGTAAGCTCTCATATCGACAGAAGTGTCCGCGGGGAAAACCAACATGAAGCACATGGGACTCCAGCTTGGGAGGAAATATTAATTAGCCTTCAAGTCATTTTTGAGATGTTTCAAGCAGAATAAGTGGCTATTGCTCAGCTACAAAGTTAACAAAACTATAAGCATAGAAGTACCAAAAATGGCTCCACGAGTCAAACAAGCACCAGGGAGATCGAGTAACATCGGGTCAATAGCAAACTCCGTTATTCTGAAAGTGCTCGAGGAACTCACCAAAAGGATTGAATTAGGAGAAAAGAAGATAGAGTCTAACGATAAATAGTTGGAGACTTATAACTCGAGGTCGATCAAATCCCCGACGCACCCCTGATTCGGAAGGGCATAGATTTAAATAAGTTCATACCAAAAACATTCCCATCAAGTGCGGATCTGAAGCCCATCCCGAAGAAATTCAGAATGCGCGATGTCCCTAAGTATAATGGGACCATGGACCCCAATAAGAACGTTATCGCTTATACTTGTGTTGTAAAAGGGAATGACCCAGTACGCAAGATCGGGGAGCTCATTTGGCATCTACGAGATCACTGCAAAAAAGGAAAGAAAACTTCCTGATGGAGTCTGGCTTGACCGTGAACAAAAATAATAGAGTTAGGTATATCACTTACGCTTGAAATTCCATTTCTCGGGAAATAACAGGAACTTTGTAGGAATAATATCAATAGTCCTCACTCGAACAAATTGAATCATCCACCCTCAATCCTTCTCCTCATCATCACTAGTGATAAAGGGCTTGGTGGATCGGCGTCTTAGTGTAATTAGACCTCAATAATGCAAAGGCCGACCGTCAGCCACCTACAATTAATGGTATTGGGAATCGTACAAAAAGGAGCCCTCCAGCCATTTCAACCACTTATGTCATGATGTTGGCGTCAAGACCTAGGCATCATGAATTCGTTTATCAGAAATTATTAAAAACAATCTACGAGACAGGTTCGAGTAAACATTCACTCGACTACTAAGCCCAGGGGTTACCTGAGTTCGAGCAAGTTATCACTCGGGGGCTATTTATAAAGCCTCAGAGCTATCTTTATTTCGAGTTTGAACAAACACTCACTCGACTACTAAGCCTAGAGGCTACCTGAGTTCGAGCAAGTTCTTACTTGGGGACTATTTATAAAGCTTCGGGCTATCATTATTTCGAGTTCGAGCAAGCGCTCACTCGACTACTAAGCGCAGGGACTACGTGAGTTCGAGCAACTTCTCACTTAGGGACTATTTATAAAGCCTCAGGGCTTTCTTTATGCTGATTTCGAGAAACACTCACTCAACTATTAAGCCTAAGGGCTACCCGAGTTCGAGCAAATTCTCACTCGGGGACTATCAATAAACCTTTAGGGCTATTTTTATTTAGAGTTAGACAAAACTCTCACTCAAATATTAAGCCCAAGGGCTACCCAAGTTCGAGTAAGTTCTCTCTCGGGGACTATCTATAAAGCCTTAGGGTTATCTTTATTTCAAGTTCAAACAAATTTTCACTCAATTAAGGGATACCTGAGTTCGAGCAAACTCTCACTTGGGGGCATTTTTGTAAAAGCCTAAGGGATATCTCTATTTTTAGATGATCGAGCAAACGATCACCCGGTTGCTAAGTCAAAAGGCTACTTGAGTTTGAGAAAATTCTCACTCGAGAACTATCAACAAAGCCTAAAAAAGCTAGCCTAATTTCAAAAATCGAGACCCAGCTCTCACTCAACTCGGACTCGAAAGTCCGGTGACCTAAGATCACATCAAATTTATCCAAGATTAGTCCGAGAAAAAACAAAGGACTTTAAGGAGCATCATATTAATCAATTAAAAATCTAAGGATTTATTATGTTCCTGGTCCATTATTCGGACTAATCCTTGGAGTTATACACTTGGATTTTTCACAAACGAAGGCAGAATGGAGTTCAACACAAATTGAAGAAATTTCTATATTAATAAAAGATATTTACAAAGCCCATGAGCGGCCCTCACACAGAAACAAAGATGCAAACAACAGCCAAATGCCTAATCTACTTTCGAGGGTATATCCTCAAGAGCAACATCTTCGAGAACCTTTCCCTCGGGGACTCCATTTAGATATTTAAAACGGCGTCTTCGAGAACCTCCTCCAAAACAATGTTAGATGAAGAAAGGGCTATAACCTATTAAAGAGAAAAAGCTTTTGACAAGCGAAGAAAATTGTAGCCTGGTGGAAAACTTGGCGTGTATGGGTCTCGTCAGCACTACTATTGTGAAGTCACTTCTTGGTACATTGTACTGGTGTGGGATGCAAAACTTAGTTTATAGTGCCACCTCACTCCATATAAAGCAAAAGTAATGAAGCGCCACACCAGGTTGAAGTTAAGAGAGATGTGGAGTGGTATAAAAACCACATATCTTCCGACACGAGAAGAATTTGGTGCCCTTCTCTTATTGATTCGGGCCAATAATAACAACAATAATAACAACAATAATAACAACAACTCAGTATAATCCCACTCAGTGGGGAAAATCTTTAAAAAAGAGTCAGGACATAATTAACAAAGTTTTTACCGTATAACCTTGTGGTCACATGTTCGAACCATAAAAATAGGAGGTTAGAAGAGGATATAGAGAAAGTAAGGGGCTAAAAGAATGAGTGAAGTTTCGATTCAAGTAATCCGTTATTTATAGGGAAATGACGACGAAACTAACGGCACATTCAATGTTTCTGGGGAAATGGATCGGCAGTGCATTCAATGCTCTAGGGCAACGAACCAATGTGACTTTTTGTTCGTTTCAAACACTTACATCACGAGCATGACATCATCACGAGAGGCTCGAAAAAATCGAGGTCAAAGTTGTTTTATATTATTTCATTCCAAGAAACGCCGGGACTCTCTGTATACGGCCAAAATCGGAGAGTTCAACTTTGGGGCTACTGTGGCACTCCACGCCCGACCTCGAGGAGCTCGAAGCAAAATTAGAAGTGTGACCCTGAGGTGCGTCTTCGAGGGAACATATCGAAGGTTCACTATGGTCAATCTCAGAGCAGTATAAATCGATGATCCTCATGGAAAGGCGAGAAAGTTCCCAAGGACACGTGGTTAAAGCTGACTAGTTCTGCAAGAATAGTAAAAATCCGTACTGAGCCATTATACAGCTGCACCAATAGCATTTCCTCCTATTTTTAGAAATGTACTATGTTGGGATTTCCCTCTCCTATATAAAGGGACCCTTGTCATTTTGTAAAGGGAGAATGAATATTCAATACACCAAAACATTCTTTGCTTTCTTGCATAAACGTGCTCAACAATTACTCTACAGATTTATCGCTTGTTCATTTGTTGCTCATTTCTCACCCATTATTAACCGGAAAAGGCTATCTTTGAAGCCTTCATTGTCACTATTTCTTCATTACTTGTTTATTGCTAACTGCCTTAACTAGACCTCGAAGCCCTATGTTCAAGCGAGTTCGAGGCCGAATCTTGCAACAACATTGATTTGCATTATCTTATTTTCTTTATTTACATTTAGCATTTATTACCTAATAACTAGTATTAAAATTAATTACATATTTTTAAAACCATAAAATCAAATATAATTATAATACGATTTTCAAGTAATCGGATGTGAGAATTAGGAGTGTGTTAGGATAAATTAGTACAAAAGTCCATCGAATCTTCTTAAAAAAGAGAGTTTCACATGAAAGAGACTTATCGGATATTTCTTCCTCCTCGTTTTTATTTTATTTAAAGATTGATTTTAAGGGATGCATAACCACAAGAATTATAGTGAAGCACCGAAAAAAAAAAGTAGTAAACAAATACCGACCATAGAAGAGTAGAACAAGTGTCTAACATCTTCCTCAGCTTAGTAACCGTAACAAGCAACATTGACATGCCACCTGTCTATAGAGAATCTCCCTCATTGGTTCAGCTTCTTCAAGTCCTAATGGATTGGACGATTGGTTCTCAATCTCCTTTGCCCCAACCCCCCCCCCCTCTCCCCCTTATTACTTTTCCACTTCCTTTGGCCTAATTAACAATTTTTTATAAATAATCTTCATTTCTTGCTTCACCAAATTATTATACATTGCTAGAGAAGACTACACTGTTTCTTGAACTTGGGTTCAAGTAAAGATGTATTCAACAGTATTTTACACTTCAGTTCATCCATCCACTTCAGCTTTTTCAAGAAAGCAGCTGCCTTTATTAATCTCTAAGGATTTCCCTGCAGAGTTGTGTAATTCTTTACCATACAGTAGAAGCTTGGAAAATGGTAAAATGAAGAAAGTGAAAGGTGTAGTAAAAGGCAGAATAGCTGAAGCTGCAGCTACTATTCCAACAAGTAATTTGAAGAAGAACTTGAAAGTACTAGTAGCAGGTGGTGGGATTGGAGGATTAGTGTTTGCATTGGCTGCAAAGAAAAGGGGATTTGAGGTGTTGGTATTTGAGAGGGATTTAAGTGCTATTAGAGGAGAAGGGCAATATAGAGGACCAATTCAGATACAGAGCAATGCATTGGCTGCTTTGGAAGCAATTGATATTGATGTTGCTGAAGACATAATGAATGCTGGTTGCATCACTGGTCAAAGGATTAATGGTTTGGTTGATGGTGTTTCTGGTAACTGGTAAATTTCACAGCACTCTAATTTCCTTCTTCTAACTGCTTATCTGAATAGAAATTTAACATAAGCTTTATCCTTTTAGGAGAGGGAAAATAATTGATGGGTTAACTTATTTCAGAAATGGATCTGTCATCAGATTGATAAATTGGTCTCCTTATTTGTTGTGTTTATATACTTGAACTGCATAGGGTGACAATAATTTGGTGTCAGGTATTGCAAGTTTGATACGTTTACTCCAGCAGTGGAACGTGGACTTCCTGTGACAAGAGTCATCAGCCGCATGACTTTGCAGCAGATCCTTGCACGTGCTGTTGGGGAGGATATAATTATGAATGAAAGTAATGTAGTGAATTTTGAGGATGATGGTGAAAAGGTGATAGTATTAGATTTCATCTCTTTGTTTTCTTCTATTCTCAAAATTATCAAGAAAGATTATAGCTTTTGTCAGTTTCATTCATGATCGTGTACATCTTTCTTTGGAGTTTTATCAGTCTTAACTCTACCTAATTGTTCTGTCTTATTCTTCAATTTTGAATACAGCTTCTCATGTTTTGTTTGAAATCAGGTTACTGTGACTCTTGAGGATGGACAGCAATTTTCAGGTGATCTTCTGGTTGGTGCTGATGGCATAAGGTCTAAGGTAATCAAAAACGTTCTCCTTCTATTATAGTTACTACTTTGGTTAACAAGGATAGAGTGACTTGTGTATATTGTTACTTTGAGGTTGTGGTCCAGCGTCCAGGTTAAAAAATAGGCCTGAGTCTGTATTGCGCAGTGAACCTTTGTTACTTAATTCTTATTGGTTTAGAAGATCTCAAACATTGGCCTTTTATTGTAGGTACGGACTAATTTGTTCGGACCCAGTGATGTAACTTACTCTGGCTACACTTGTTACACTGGAATTGCAGATTTTGTTCCTGCTGATATTGAGACAGTTGGGTATGAAATTTTACTTAGGATTTTGTTTTCCCTCTTCAAGTCCTTATCTCTGTTGGTCCCGTTATACTCACATTCTGTTTTCATAGTAGAGGTTATATTTTTTGTTTTTTTCCTGAAGGTATCGAGTCTTTTTGGGCCACAAACAGTACTTTGTTTCTTCAGATGTGGGTGGAGGCAAGATGCAGTGGTATGCATTTCACAATGAACCAGCTGGCGGTGTGGATGATCCAAACGGTATATATTCTTAGGCCGCTTTAAACTATTTACTAGAAGACATTTTTGAATGCTTGCACTTGTTACATAACTTCAATTTCATCCAAGGGGTTTCTCAAGGGAGTTTTCCTTATTGCGACCTGATGATAGTGTGGCAATAAGGTAAAGAAGAACTCGTAGATTAGAATGAGATCGATTCGATGAATTATGCATTGAGAAGTTTTGAATTGAAGTGCTGATTCATATATAAACTACAATTGTGGTAAGCAGGTGCACTCTAATTTATCTACGTATTTTTTGTACAAGTTTCAGAGAATAATGCAACCACAATTGGTTGTATCTACTCATAAATGTGAGGTCCTTACTTCACTGCAGAAATTGTTTGTTTACTTATAGCTGAAAGTTAAAGATTGTTTTCAATGTAGAATTCATTTAGTGACGGCATTTGATTGTGTATCGTAAAAAAACAAAGTCAAAATTGATAAGGTTTCAAGAAACATCCACACTTTCACAGCATTTGTGTAGACATTTATGTCAGTTTATTGCAGAAAATGGTCATCAGGTCTTTAGGTATTAGGTCCTCCAATAATCCATTTTCAATCTTTTGACATATATTTTAAAGCCTTATTGTTGCTACTATCTGTTTATTGCTTCATTTTCACTTCGCTTGAGCCGAGGGTCTTTCGAAAACAACCTCTCTACAGTCACAAGGTAGAGGTAAGGTCTGCGTACACTCTACCCTCCTTAGATCCCACATGTGGGATTTCGCTGGGTTTGTTGTTGTTGTTGTTGCTTGCCATATATTTTAAAGAATCAGTCTTCTCTATTGAAGGAGATCATTGACACAATTGGTAAAGTTGCTTCCATGTGGCCAGGAGGTAATGGGTTCGAGCTGTGAAAATAGCCTCTTGCAGAACTGCAGGTAAGGTTGGCTATAATAGACCCTTGTGGTCTGGCCTTTCCCCGGACCCCGCGCATAGCGCGAGTTTAGTGTACCAGTCTGCCTTTAGTCCCATCTCTCTCTCCCCTCCCTTGCCTGCAACCATTAAAGTGGGAATCACAGACTTTTTTTTTGTTTGGGGTGGGGGGAGGGAGGAGCGATGCAGGCGATAAGTATGTTATCATGAATATTGGAATTGCCACTATGATGCTCAAGAGGTGTCATATTTATAGTCATCTTGTTATTACATTGGTTTTACAATATTATTGCGGTTCATGCTGCAGGTAAAAAGGCAAGATTGCTTAAAATATTTGAAGGGTGGTGTGACAATGTTATAGATCTATTAGTTGCCACAGATGAAGATGCAATTCTTCGACGTGACATCTATGATAGACCGCCAACCTTTAATTGGGGAAAAGGTCGTGTTACATTGCTTGGGGACTCTGTCCATGCTATGCAGCCTAATTTGGGTCAAGGGGGATGCATGGCCATAGAGGTACACTCTTTCTATTAGCCTTAGTGAATAAGTCAATTGAAATGCCATTGTTGATCGATTATACCCCTTAGTCCCTTGTTGCTAAGAAGCAGGGCTGAGCGAGGACTTAAAACAATCATGCAGAACATAATTTGTTAGGAGTCATGTCTAGGGAGATTGTAGTTGAGAGAACCTAAAAGTACGAACTTGGTCAATGTTTATGGGGGTATCTCTGGAATGTTATGGAATTTAACTATACCTTTATTCTTATTTCCTTTTTTACTTTTTAGTGGAGGTGGAAAGGCCCTTTGTTATGAGAAGACAATTCCGTATCTCTCCATCTACCATTTTTTTACATTGTTCCTGTTGTTAAATAGGGGTTAAAAATTTGGAAAAACATTGGGGTTAAATATGTCCATGTAAGTAAGTATCACGAAGTATAAACTGGATCACCTAATCCTCTTTATCTATCATCTTTGTCAAATACACGTATAATTGTAAGGTTGTATATGCCACTGAACATTTCCTTGTACGACTACAGGATAGCTATCAACTAGCACTGGAACTTGATAAAGCATTGAGCCGAAGTGCCGATTCAGGAAGCGCAGTGGATATCATCTCATCTTTAAGGAGGTAACCATTATTTATTGGCTCGAGTGCTGTATAGTCGTTGGTTGAGTACAGGTTGCAACTGCACGATAATTAAAAAGTCAGTTCCAATTGGATGAAGTTCTAACCTCAACTTGCAGGAGATGAGGCATAACATTTGCATAACATTGTATATGGAACTTCTCATCATTAGTTCTGAAGCAATTCTCTCGTAGTCTGAGCTCAAGATTGTGGATTGACATGAACAGCTGCTATTTCTGCCAGTTATCTGACTTTTTATGATTTCCCTTGTTCCCAGCTATGAAAGTTCTAGAAAACTTCGAGTTGGAGTTATCCATGGACTGGCTAGAATGGCTGCAATCATGGCATCAACTTACAAGGCTTATCTTGGAGTCGGACTCGGTCCATTATCAGTATGGAGATCTGTCTATAACTTGAAATTGGAGTAACTAATTCGTTTGATTTAGCAGAGCTCTTCTTATAGATATTGTTTTTTATTATTTTTGCAGTTCTTGACCAAGTTTAGGATACCACATCCTGGAAGAGTTGGTGGAAGATTTTTTATTGACTTGGGAATGCCGCTTATGTTAAGCTGGGTTCTAGGAGGCAACGGGTAGGAATATGCAATCCTTATCTTGTGTCAATATCCTTAAGCATCATCTTGGTTTCCTTGTGAGATCAACCAATAGCTAGAGAGTAATCGCAATGCCACATCTATTTTTGCTTTTCGTTATAGCAGATCTTGGTGTGGCTCCTGCCTTTTATCTCAGTTTGTGGTTATTTGTTGATTCTGTTTCGTCAAAACTTATACTAGAAATTCTTTTGTTACATCTAAAGCTTTCCAAATTTGTATTTTTTTTTAAAAAATAAAAAAAATAAAAAAAGAATATTAGAAGTTTACGATTTTCTATTTGCTAGGGCGATGTCTAGCAACTGATTTTCTATTTGTTACATTAGATCTTTGAAGATACTAGTTATAAAGTCAAGTGCCAATATGTGAATGTATGATGAATTTAGTGGAATTGTTGGGAGTTGATATGTCCTCTTGGTTGACTCGTCTGTTTTTCTTGCAGTGAAAAGCTTGAAGGCAGAATACAACATTGCAGGCTATCTGAGAAAGTAAGTTGTGTAAGGAACTATTCACTCAGCACACGAGCACAGAAAAGATTTGTGGCTTCTACCTTACTTAATTAAGGTCAAAGTAGTGAATTTTATGGGAGTAATAATATATTGTTTTGTGGTGATGAAGGCAAATGACCAATTGAGAAATTGGTTTGTAGATGATGATGCTTTAGAGCGTGCTACTGATGCAGAGTGAGTTTTAGAAATATAATATTTACAATTTTCATTTTCACGTGTCATATATGGTGCTTACTTTTTATCTTTCAGGTGGCTACTGCTTCCTGCCGGGAATGACAATGCTGCTTTAGAAGCTGTTGTTTTATGCAGAGATGAGAACATGACTTGCACTATAGGGTAATGTTTGTTAAATGAGCAAAATGCTCTCTATTTTTAAAGATTTACAGTATTTAAATGACACAATACTTTGTTTGAGTCATTTTAGTGGATAAAATGAGCATTCAAGGCAAGAGTATTATAAAGCTACAGAAGATGGGATAGATTTCTGTTTGTGTATTCGGATACATAATGATGATGCATTATGGTTTCAAATATCAATCTCCTCTAATAAACAAACATATCAAAAGTAGGAAGCAGACAGGAAAGTAATGTCATCTAAGAGAGAACATTATTTGCGAGTCACTGATGATCTTCTTGTTTCAGGTCGGTCTCACATACGTTTAACATTCCTGGAAAATCAGTAGTTATACCTTTGCCTCAGGTGGTTGCCATCTGTGCTCATCTCTTATATGAGTCTATAGCTAAGTACATTATATTCTCCTAGTGAATGCATTCTTAGGTCATCTATTTTTGTTTTTCTAATATCAGGTGTCCCAAATGCACGCCCGCATATCCTATAAAGGTGGTGCATTCTTTGTAACTGATTTACGAAGTGAACATGGTACCTGGATTACGGAGTAAGCTGTACATTCTAGTATACTGTACCATTACACTGACTATATCAAGAGAAAATTATTGACTGTCCTGTATTTGTAGTAACGAAGGCAGAAGATACCGAGCCTCTCCAAACTTTCCTACTCGCTTTCATCCATCAGATATTATTGAATTTGGTTCTGATAAGAAGGTGAGCTGCAAAAACTCTTCCTCGATATGCTTTAGACCAGCATTAGTTATTTAAATTTGTGTGTATGAATGTATGTATGTATGTATGTTATGCAGGCAGCATTTCGCGTAAAGGTAATGAAATTTCCTCCAAAAACTGCTGCAAAGAAGGAAGAGCGTCAACCAGTGGGGGCAGCTTGAGAATTGTGAAGTTTGGCCTGATATTAGCGGGGAAATTGTACAGCATTTTTATAGAAACAGCAGAAACTGAGCCATTAATTTTGTATACTGTAGATTTAGAAGCTTGAAGATAAACAGAGCACTATGCACGAAAACACAAAGATTATATATATAGCTTCCTCCTGAAGAAACTTATTATGGTCATAGTTATGTATGTATCAATCACAGAAGCCATAATGTTTTGCCTTCCTATATTTTCTTATAAATCTTTTATTCGAATTCAATCCCTGTTTCAACTCTTTCTTTTGTTATACTCTCTAAAAAATATTATATAGTGGGGAAATCAGGAAAGTGATTGAAAGTCACACCCAGTCGCATTACTTCTTTCTTTTATTCATATCCACTCAACTTTTTCTTTGTAGTTAATTTCGCTAAGTGATTGATTACACTTAAAATTTGTTTTGGACGCTCAACCTAAATTTGATGGACGATATATTGGAATTATACATTTTCTGAAAAATGTTTTCCTATTGTCTTTACTGATTTGGAATTAAGACATTTTTTGAAAATATTTTCTTATTATTATAAAAATCATTTTTCAAATATATACTGCAGTTCCTTTATGTGGCTTTTTTAAGATTTAGGGATTATTTATACAATGTTATTTTATTTGCAACAATATTTCATAAGGCGGGGCGAGAGGCGAGGTGTTTTACATCTGACGAGACAAGACGTAAGTCCTAAGACATGGGGCGTAAGTCCCACGGATCATTAAATTTTACTAATTTTAAAAATTTTTAGATAGTACAAAATAAAAATAATTATAAAATTTACATCAAAATTATAACAAGGGGTGGTCATAGGGCAGACAAGAGACCCCGCCACTCAGATCGATTCAGTGGTGCTCATCTTGAGACAGGGACTCTTAT
>JASVEL010010482.1:0-50619 GCA_032618575.1 Nicotiana noctiflora | reverse complement strand
GCTTTAACTGCTCCATTCTCCTTAGGACGATATGGTGTGGAATTGCGATGAATAATTTTAAAATTCTGACATGTCTCTACAGTCAAATGAATGTTAAGGTTGTCCCCATTATCCGTAATAATCACCTTCGAAATTTCGAACCGGCAAATGATGTTTGCATGTAAAAAATCAACCACTGCCTTCTTGGTTACTGCCTTGAACGTCTTTGCCTCTACCCATTTAGTAAAATAATTAATGGCAACCAGAATAAACCTGTGACAATTAGATGTTGCTGGCTCTATTGGCCCAATGACATCCATACCCAAGCAACAAAGGGCCATGGTGCCGACATTGTATGCAACTTATATGGTGGAGAATGAATCAAATCTCCATGTATCTGGCATTGATGACATTGGTCACATAGTTGATACAATCCCACTCCATAGTAAGCCTGTAACATCCTGCTTTGAGTATTTTCTTTGCAAGAACATACCCACTCATGTGTGGTCCACAAACTCTTGCGTGTACTTCAGCCATAATTATTGTAGCCTGCTTTGCATCTATACATCTCAAAAAACCAAGATTCTGGGTTCTTTTGTACAAAATCCCTCCACCAAAGAAGAATACACTCGCCAATCATCTCATGGCTCTCTTTTGATCTCCTGTGGCTTGTGCCAAATACACCCCCATTCTAAGACACTCTTTAATATCATGGAACTACGGCTCACCATCGAGTTCCTCTTCTACAATATTACAGTAAGCATTCTGATCATGGACTTGGATTTGTAACGGGTCCATATAACTTTTATCCGGGTGATGTAACATAGATGCTAGAGTGGCCAGAGCATCGGTAACTTCATTATGGATTCTCGGGATATGCTTGAATTCTATGGACTGATACCGTTGGCATAGTTCATGTAGACACTGTCGATATGGAATGAGTTTTAAATCCCGTGTTTCCCATTCTCCTTAAATCTTATGTACCAAGAGATCCGAGTCACCCATGACCAAAATCTCTTGAACACCCATATCTATAGCCATTCTCAATCCCAATATACATGCTTCGTATTCAGCCATATTGTTGGTACAAAAGAAACGAAGTTGAGTGGTGACAGGATAACGCTGACCTGTCTCTGAATTAAGCACAACTCCAATCCCAACATATTTGTTGTTATCAGCCCCATCAAAATATAACTTGCAGCCTCGCTTTTCATCTTGTTCCAATTATTCAATACTCATTGCTTCTTCATTAGGAAAATATGTTTTCAATGGTTCATATTCGTCATCAACTGGATTCTCTGCTAAGTGATCAGCAACTACTTGTGCTTTCATCGCAGTGCAGGTTACATAAATAATATCAAACTCTGTGAGCAGAATTTGCCATTTAGCAAGCCTCCCTGTGGGCATGGGCTTCTGAAAGATGTACTTCAATGGGTCCAAACGGGATATGAGATAAGTGGTATAAGCTGACAAATAGTGCTTCAATTTCTATGCCACCCAAGTCAAAGCATAGCACGTTCTTTCCAATTGAGTATGCTTCACCTTAAAAGACGTGAATTTCTTGCTAAGATAATAAATTACCTGCTCCTTGTTTCCTATTTCATCATACAGCCCTAATACACATCCAAAGGAATTATCTAATACCGTCAAATAAAGGATTAAAGGTCTTACTGGCTCTGGAAGAACTAATACAGGTGGATTGGCCACGTATTCCTTGATTTTATCAAATGCAGCTTGACATTCATCTGTCCATTTAACTGCAGCATCTTTCTTTAGCAATTTAAAAATACGCTCACAAGTTGATGTAAGCTGAGCGATAAATCTGCTGATGTAATTCAACCTGCCGGGCAAACTCATCACATCGTTCTTGCTCTTTGGCAGAGGCAGCTCCTGGATGGATTTGATTTTTGACGGGTCCAATTCAATACCACTTCGGCTTACCACAAACCCCAATATTTTCTCTGATGGTACCCCAAAAGCACATTTTGCTGGATTGAGCTTGAGATCGTACATACGAAGCCTCTGGAAGAACTGCCTCATGTCTTTGACATGGTCATATTGCTTTCTTGACTTGATAATGACTTCATCCACATAAACCTCAATTTCCCGATATATCATGTCATGGAACATAGTAGTCATTGTCCTCATATATGTTGCTCATTTATCAGTCCAAATGGCATCACCCTATAACAGTATGTTCCCCAGGGCGTAATGAATGCTGTCTTTTCAGCATCTTCCTCGTCCATCAAGATCTAGTGATAACCCGCATAACAATCCATAAAAGAACCAATCTCATATTTGTCACAATTGTCAATTAATATGTGGATATTTGGCAATGGAAAATTATGCTTTGGACTTGCTTTGTTGAGGTCTCGATAATCAACACACACCCTAGTTTTTCCGTCTTTCTTCGAAACATGCACAACATTGGCTAACCAGGTGGGATATTTGGTAACCCGTATAACCTTTGCTTCGAACTGCTTATTGACTTCTTCTTTTATTTTCACACTGACATCTGTCTTGAATTTCCTCAACTTCTTCTTGATGGGCGGGCATTCTGAGTAAGTGGGAAATTTGTGGACTACCAAATCAGTGCTTAGTCCCGGAATATCATCATAAGACCATGCAAATATATCTTTATATTCATGAAGCAACTTTATCAAGTCTTCTCTAAGTGAGGATTCCAAATGGATGCTTATCTTAATTTCCTGAATATTTTCTTTATCCCCCAAATTAATGGCCTCCGTCTCATTTAAGTTTGGTTTGGGTTTTTCCTCATATTGGCTCAAATCCTTACTAATTTCTTCCAAAACTTCCTCGTCATCATACTCTGCCTCATTATCGCATTCAATTTCTTGTATTACTATTTGATTATCAAGACTGGGCCGAGAATTCCTTACACATGACACATCATTGAAATCAGCATAAAATGGATTGTACAAGAAAAGAAAAGATATATAAAATAAGGCTATCAGTAATAGAGGAAAAAAGAAATTGCATTTCATTAAAATTTCAAAAGATAACAAGGTTTGACATGTCCGATTGGACGGAACATAAAATCTATATTACAACCTTGAAATAAAACAGATTTAAAATGAAACAATAAAGATAACTACCACAACTCCCTTCTAGTCGGAGGAGGAGTAGCTTCCCAATTATTCAGCTTGGTTTGGGATCCAACAAATTGGACATCCATTTTCCTTGTGCCCTCAGCTACTTCTACCATATTTACATCTTCACATAGTTTTTCAAATCTTTCAAGCAGTTCCCTGTCTGGTTTTATCTCTGCTAAGTTGGGCATGACCATCACCGGACGCCTCTTTGTATCAGCAATGGTTGGTTTAAAACCCAACCCAAAAGTGTCAATGATACATAGAAGAGATACCGGCTGTGTGATTTACTGTAGTGCAACTCCCAACCCTTTCCCAGGGAGAAACCCATTTTTCAACATCTCTGTAGCAACCATAACTGATGCAGAAGCTATCTTGGGCACCAGAACATGCTCACCTTCAGGAATTTTATCAACAGATATAGTATCCACCACTTTGTGTACAAAGGGGCTTTTATCGCCCTCAATCTCATCAAAAAGAGTGATGGTGTTGCAGGAATTATCTTTACCATGGACCACTATTTCTTGACGATCCCATTCAAACTTTACCAGTTGATGGAGTGAGGATGGTACAACCTTCACCACATGAATCCATGGCCGGCCCTGTAGGAGATTATAGGATACAGCCATATCTAAGACTTGAAATACCATTGTAAACTCTACCGGTCCGATGGTAAGCTCCAACACGATGTCTCCAACAGTATTCTTTCCACCTCCATCGAAGCCACTGTCACGACCCAAATCCGGTCGTGATGGCGCCCAACAATCAAGCTAGGCCAGCCAGACCAACAATTACCGATTTCATCTAATACCAGTCCCAAATGGACAACCCAAGAAGAATATATGAGTTTAAGAACTCCAATAGTAATAATAATGAACGAAATACTGACACTCCCAAAGATCTGGAGTCACAAGTCTAGAGCCTCTAGCAAAACCCAACATGAATAGAGAGTACTGTATAGAAATACTCAATTCTGAATACAAAATACAAATAACAACTGGAAAGAAGAGGAGAAGCTAGGTTCTGCGAACGCCGACAACTACCTCAGCAACTCGATATGACTGTGTGAAAGCTGGAGTGCTCGTCTACTTCTCCTGAGTACCTGAATCTGCACACAAAGGTGAGGGGAGTAGGGGTGAGTACTAAGTACTCGGTGAGTAATAAATATATACAAGTAGCTGAAAGCAAGAAATTCACAGAATACCATAGAGTGAAGCTAAACTACAGTCTCGAATCTCCTACGAACTAGCATCAACAATACAATACAGCTACCACAGAGTAATTCAACAAATAAAGATGCATTGTAATGCACATAGCCGCTACGGCATGTAGCCCGATCCAATTTAACGTCGACGGCGCTCACTGGGGTGTGTACAGACTCCGGAGGGGCTCCTACAGCCCAAGCGCAATACTGCTGCGGCGTGCGGCCCGATCCTCATATCAACCACTGCGGCGTGCAGCCCGATCCCATACTCAGTCCACAATAAGCAATTAAGTCACAAAACAGTTCATTTTTCTTAATTCCAGTTCATAATTTATGAAAAATACCTTAACTTTATTAAATTTGCAAAAGCCGGTGACTTAGCATTTCAAAAGTGTGATTTCAATTTCCAGGACTGAGATCAGTCATTTAAGCAATTATAGCTATCACATAATTATTGTCCTCTAAGGACACTACAGGTCGGCACAAGGCCCCAAACAAGGCTTACAGCCCACAAATATATCAAATACAGTGTATTACCAATACTAATAACATATTATTCATTTCCGGGATGGACCAAGTCTCAATCCCCAGTCACAATCAATCCCGCACCTGCCACGGTGTGCGAGCCACGCCTACTAGCGTCACAATGTGCTAAGCCGGGGTTTCGAACCCTCAGGCTACCATATACACAAACTACTCACCTCTAGCCGGTCGTAGACTCGTCCGCGATGCCTTTTCCTTTGAATTTAGCTCCCTCATGCGTAGAATCTAGTCAAACCACAATAATTATATCAAATACGGGTCAAAGAATCATAACCCATTTCAATTTACATGAAATTCGCATAAATACACTAAGTTGGTAAAACCCGACCCCGGGCCCACTGCTCGGAAAATTCCGAAATTAGTACCAACGCGACCCTCATCTCGCCACGAGTCCGTGCATATAAAATTTATCAAAATCGGAGTTCAAATGGCCTTCCAAAACTCAAAATCTCGTTTTCAATATCTAGGCCACATTTCTTTAAGATTTCAACCCAATTTCATGAAGATTGATGTTAATTCTACCATAAAATGATGTTTTTGAGTCAAGAATCTTACCTCCGACGAATACCCGATGATTTCTCAGTGATCTCCTCGAGTTTTCTTCTCTCTAGGGCTCAAAATTGTGTTTTTGGGGTATAAACCCGTAAGCCCTCTGTTCTATGATATAAATTCACTGCCAGAACATTTTGTTCTACGCGTTCGCGTGAGCTCCCACGCATTCGCGATGAACAATTCCCTCTTACTCTTCGCGAACGCGACGCCTACCACGCGTTCGCGATGCTCAACTTCCAGCCACCCTTCGCGAAAGCGATGCCAACCACGCGTTCACGATGCTCAAACTCCCAGCCGCCCAAATTCCTCCTACGCGTTCGCGACTCCCAGTCACGCGAACGCGATAGTCCACTCCAGCTGACCTACGCGAACGCGACCTCAGGAACGCGATCGCGAAGCATAAGGTTCCTGGCCTATGCGAACGCGACGCACCTAACCGCGAACGCGATGCATGATCCGCCTGGCCTTCGCGAACGCGGCCCATGCCACGCGAACGCGAAGGCTTAAATGCCTGGACAGAACCTGCAGTTTTTCTGCAGATTTTTTGCCAAGTCCAAATGCCCGGTTGATGGTCCGAAATCATCCCGAGGCCCCGGGACCCCAACGAAAACCACCAACATACTCCAAAACATGATACAAACTTGTTCCAATCATAAAAACACCATACTAAACATCAAAATCACCATTTACTCACGAATTCAAGCCTAAGTTTCTTCAAAACTTTCGAAACTAACATTCAATCCAAAACCCGAACAAACGATATCCGAATGACCTGAAAATTTGCAGACATATCCAAAATCCCATAACAAAGCTACAAAAATTGTCGGAACTCCATTCCGACCCCCGGATCAAAATATCACCTATCATCCGGTTTTCGCCAAAATTTAACCTTCGCCAATTCAAGCCTCAAAATACACCGGACCTCCGAATTCAATTCCGATTGCTCTCCTAAGTCATAAATGATCCCCCGAAACTAGTCAAATCATCAGAATCCGGTTCCGAGTACTCTAACTCAATAGTCAACTCTTGGTTGACTTCCCATATTCAAGCTTCCTTCAAACATGCTATTTGTTTCATTTTCAATCCAAATCACTCCTAACTCACCCGATATACTCTAATACTGATATAAAAGCATAAGATATGTAATTGCAAGGTAACGGGGTGGTAATTCCCGTAACGACGGGCCGGGTCGTTACATAGCCACGCACACAAATGTTGTTCTTGTGGGTTCTTTTGTTATCAATCTTGAGCTTTCCCAAAGTAGACAAAGGGCATATGTTGGCACTTGACCAGAAAGCTATAAAGCTTTGTTATGCTCCGTTCCTTCTATCGGTAGTTCATCATCTGAGAATGTCACCCTATTCACCTCAAAGATTTTATTTGCGATATTTTCAAGATGACTCACTGTAATCTTCTCGGGCACATGAGTCTCATTCAACATTTTCATTAATGCACTACGATGTTCATCAGAGTGAATCAGCAGAGACAACATAGATATTTCCGCTGGCGACTTCCTCAATTATTCTACTACCGAATAGTCCTGCTCTTTTATTTCTTCAAAAATTCCTCAGCCTCCTCCTCAGAAATAGCTTTCTTTACAGTAATTGGATTATCTCTGGTGAGTTTTGGTTTTCTTAATTCGTCTGGAGAAAAGCACCTCCCCGACCTTGTCAACCCGTGAGTCTCACAAATTTCATCTTTAATCTCCTTCCCTCGGTACATGACGGTCACCTTATGGTAATTCGATGGCACAGATTTAACATTTACAATGGGCATTTGAGCAACCGCTTTGATAATGACCGGTTCTATTTGTGCCCCTTTCACGGTCAACACAGGTTTTGCACTTGCTCCTACAACTATCACCTCCACTGGTTCGGGCTTTGTTACCACTGCTGGCTCATTCACCACTTACTAAACTATAATCACTACTTTCTCACCTATTTCTTTCCTCTCTACCTTGCCTTCGCTTACCTTAATCATCATTACAGTTTGAGACATTTTCTTGCAACCTCCCCTTTGTATCAGTTCTATTATATCGGCTTCATGATGAACATGTATAGGGTTTTGTGTGATATTGGGAGCCTTGGGAGCCTGGACTTCAATTTTTCTTGAATCAATAAGCTCATGTATTGCGGTTTTCAGATGCCAACACTTTTCGGTGCGTGTCCTAGAGCTCCCAAATAGTACTCATAGCTAACAGATGGGTCCAGGTTCCTTGGTGGTGGGTTAGGGATTTTGGATTCAATGGGGTTCAGGATTCCGTGCTGCATCAGTCTATGAAATAGACTAGTGTATGATTCACCAAAGGGAGTAAAAGTTTTCTTCTTTTGCATCATAACATTCCTGACACCGGAATTAGGATGAAAACCTATTCCACCGGGATTTTTATATGTTATTGGTGGTGGGTATGTGTTTTGAGTGTGGTAGGTATTATGAGGTGCTGGTGCTCGCCATAATGTAGGCGATGGTGGGTAGGTTTGAGCATGGTGTACAAAAAATTGTGGAACAGGGGGAGGGTAGTAATGTTAAGGTGGGCCATATGGTGCTGGTGAGTAGGGTTGATGATATGGGCGAGGTTGATAGTAGTATGGATTAGGATTCCTGGACCATGATCTCCCTTCTACAATGGCCACCTCTTCTTTCTTCTTTTTCCCAAGAGCTCCTCCGGTGCCTGTGTAAATTGCCTGGGTTGTAGCTTTTATAGCTGAATAGCTAATAATCTTGTTCGATTTTAAACCTTCCTCAACCATGATCATCTTGACGACTTCATTAAATGTTTTCCCGATGGCTGATACTAAATGCCCATAGTATGTCGGCTCCAGAGCTTGTAGAAAGTAGTCCACCATCTCTCTTTCTTTCATAGGTGGGTCTACCTGACCAGCTTGTTCTCTCCACCTGAAGCCGTATTCTCAAAAGCTCTCTCCTAGCTTCTTCTCTATCTTTGTCAATGAAAGCCTGTCAGGAACAATCTCCAAGTTGTACTGGAAATGATTTAGCGAATGCATGGGCCAGATCATCCCAAATAAACCATCTAGCGTGGTTTTGCCTGATGTACCACTCTAGGGCCGATCCTCTAAGACTTTGGCTAAAAAGGACATGAGCAACTCATTTTTACCGCTGGCACCTTGCATTTTGCTGCAAAAGCCTCTCAAATGTTCTACTGCATCACCGTGATCGTCATATATATCAAATATTGGTAGCTTGAAACCTGCCGGTAGCTGCACTTCTAAGAATAGACGTAAATCTTTGTAAGCTACACTCACTTAGCCCCCGAGGCCCTGCATGTTCTGGAAAGATTGTTCAAGACTCTTCATTTTTTAGATCATCTCTTCCTGTTTAGGATTTTTGGGTAGTTTTCCTCCTATTCCATATCGATGAGAGGACTATAAGAATCATGATGTTGGAAGGTAGGTTCTGGAGGATAATAATGATTGTCTTGAACATGAAATAATGGTTTACTGGATGATTTGTGTAATGTGGCTGGTGGACGGGCACACACACAGGAGTGACATATGGTGGTGGTGATGGTGGTGGAATCTCTTTAGGTGGTGGAGGAGGTGGTGGTACTTGTGAGGTAGTTGCATCGTAAGGTGGGTATGTGGGGTAAGCAGAGGATGAGTTCACGGTGGGTGGGTCCTGTGCTTGGACCGGTTGAGGGATTTAAGAAGGATTGGCTGGGTTTGTGGGTAAAGGTTGTCCCTTCACCCAGGCCTGGTACATCTCGGCCATCTGCTACTTGAGCTTGTACATCTCATCTTTCATAACACCCACGTCTACCGCCTCATCTTCCCGGGCTGGGTCCACAACCGTAGCCTCAATCTCTTGAGTGATTGCCTTTGTCATATCTTTAGAATGAGTGTTGTAATGATGGGTTGCCAGAATGCCAACTACAAACCACCTGTCTGGACTCAACAACAACAATAATCGTTAGCAGTTAGGCCATAATTGATCAAATAATCGCATGTTGAGATCACATACATAATTTCGCTTGGCAATATGTGTCATCACGACTTTATTAATTTTCATTTATTTGCTTTTTTCTTGTTTTGTCAATTCTTTTGTTTCGGTTTTTCTTTTTTCTCATTTTTTCATTGTTTTTATCACCACCAATTTTTCTCTCGCTCTTTGGTCGATCCTATAAATTTTCCTACCGCTTATGTGTTTAAAGAAAAAGAAAGTCAAAGATCACAAGTACATATTTTTTAGGATTTTCAAATTTATTAATAACCAACATTGATTACAAAGATAAACTCTAAGATGATAATTGTACTACAATCCTCTAATAATGCAGAAAAATGAAAAATACAGACTCGAATGCCTAACCTAAAAATACATCAAAGACCCTAGTGCCCGCGGGACATCGTTCGGTCTCGCCGCGGGCCTATATGCAAGTCCCCTTTGGAGTTTGTCTAAATCACCCATTATTTGCTTCACGAATATGATTGTTGAGGCGAAGAATGTGGTCTGGGTCATATCTTCACATATCTGGCACTTCCGAGTAATATAATGAGCAATGTTAAGAATCCTTTCTCTAATCATTCTCTTTTCTTGAAGTAACCTCCCTATTTGTTCAGCACGAGGATCCAGAGTCTGTTGGCTTTTATCTTCAAGCTGCTGCAGTTCCATTTCCAATCATGCCAAGTCCGTATAGTAATGTTCTCTTTCCATACTAAACTCTTCAACTTGTTTGCTAATTTTGACCTCAACAGTAATAATCTTTTTCCTCAATTGAGCAACTTCAACATTATGTTCTTCCTTCAGCTGTTGAATCATACGATCCCTTTCTTCTACATTCTTAGCCAATTGCATCCGAACCCCGGTTAATTATTTTTCAGCTTTATCCAGGTCAAAACTATATTAGCTCACTTTTCGGAGCAAATTATCAATCAATTTTTCATCTCGGGCATTTCGAATAGGGGTTTTAGTTGTTGTTCTCATTTTCTAAATTTGAGCTCTTAGGGCCTCATTTTCGTTAACCATTTTCTTCTTTTCACCCTCGTCAGCTGCTACTTGCATGCTATTTTTGAACTTGAGGTCTTGAACTAGTTTTTCTAGCATGCTAATTTTTTCTCGGTATTTGTTTTCTTTAGTAAACCAATCCCATTGCTCCTTTGACAGCTCGGCAAATTCTTGGATGTGAGGTCTCTTCACTGGTCTTTTGTGTTCACAATCTCTTCTATACCACGTGGAGTAACCAGGTGATGCTTCACCTTTGGCCCCATCCCTTATATAAGTGTCTGATTTTAAGCATTGGCACTCATTCCAAATTTAACGGACTTTTGCTTCAGGAAATTGCCCGTCGGGACTAATCTCAATTACTTGAGTGTTGAGGTCTCCATCTTTTGGCACTATTTGATATCTTCCGAGTTGCCGTAAAACACGATATGGAGCATAGGGTTGAATACTTTTAAGCCCCATCAAGAGAAAGTGTGATCCTTCTGCCGGCATGTATAGGATTTCATTGACAGGTAGTCATCCAAATGTCCATTCTATCTGGCTAGTAGTGAGAGATCGGAAGTATGTGATCCAACCCTTAAACCCTTCCGGCAACTCGACCCATTTTAACCTCATGTATAATTCTTCTATGCAAGTTCTTTCCAAAGACCCATAACTCAGAAATTGAGGACGATGGCACAAGTGCTCGATCATCCACATTTGTAATAGCAAATTGCATCCCTCAAAGAAATCTACTCGGGCTTTACAAGTTGTAAGGACATGAAAGATATCGGCTACTATCAGAGGCGCCAAAGTACTATTATCCTATGTGAGGAGAGTACTGACAATTTCGGCTATTCTATATCGATGTTCTCGTCTTTCCTTGGAAACATTATCAAACCCAAAAAGGCCACCATGAAAGCAAAACATCTATGTTCATCCACTTTTCCACGGTTTGCTTTGCTGCAGAGTTTGTTTGCTGGGTTATTGAAGCCTCCGATATGACCATATATATGGTATATGAAATTCATAGTGCAAAATCTATTGGCCAAATCTTCATTATGAACTCTTCGGGATATTTTCAAGGAATCTAGGAATATATGAGCGGTAACAGATCATGGAGCAACCAGATATTTGTCTTTCAGGGGAACCTCATCTTTTCCAATATAACTAGCAATCTTCTCTAGTGTCAGAGTAAGCTCGAAGTCTGAGAAATGGAGCACATTGTGTGCGAGATCCCAACAGGTGACCAAGGCTCTAATGATGTCTCCCGGGGTATAATATCAAGCAACCCGGTAAGACCTTTCAAATATTTCTTGACCTCGTCTTGTACATCTTGACCCAAATCATTCCACCATAGAGGTAACTCCAAAGGGATTTTATTCATTAATGAGAAAGGTTCATTTTGCACTGAGCTCATCCTGCACATTTATTAAAGGTGATTTAATCACATGTAATTTTGACCGCAAAAATACAATATATTTTCATAATTTTCAAAACAAAAGTTCCGATTTTGCAAATACGGCCCTTCAGCACTTCAACCGAAGATTTTTAAGGCTGTACTCACTATTTTAGGGAAAAACCCAAAAGTGGCAATTTTGCACAAACAACCTTCTGGCGCCCTTTTGGGTCATTCGGCTATTTTGTCAAAATGGCATCACTTTGAATTATTGACATTTTTTGGTTGTTTTGTAAAAAAGGTGTGGTTGGACCCGTCAAGGGTTGCCTACGTATCTCGCCTAGTGGTGATAATCAAACCAGCGTAGTTCGGTCAAATTATTTTTAGACCAACCATTTTTAATTTTGACAAAATTAACTTATTCCAACTATTTTTTGATAATTTCCTCAAAATTTGATAGAGTTTCCTCAGTATTTGGACATTGTTTTCCTCTAAAATCGATAATTACTATTTTTCTCTTTTCTTTTCCTCAATTTCTTTAGCCGGTCAGCATAATGGCCCAAGACAAATAAATGCAACATATAATCATGTTGGTCTTTTCATATTCAGGTCACATGTCCTAGATAGACCCACCCCTATGTTGAGTCCCCTAAGTTCGATATGATGCAAATAATCGTCCTGATTCATGGCTCAATATCCTGATTTTATGGTTCGATTCAAGGAGGGGGCTACGTACCGGGGACCCGCGGGATCGTCCGGCTTAGTAACTTGTCCGGCCTTTTTTCTTATTTGGGTATGACACTAACAGAATGAGGAGTCTCAACCAGTAAGCACATCCCCGGAGGTAAGAAAAGAAGGGTTCTCGGCTTAATTTCTATACAGTTCAAATAATATCAAAGCGGTAAACATTTAGCATATTAATCATGAACATACAGGGAAATCAGATATAAATAAATACAGCAATTTAACTGAGCTCGAATTCTTAAATCCTGAACCAAAGTTTTGGGTTACCTATATCCAGCAGAGTCACCAGAGCTGTCATACCTCCTTTTTTCTTTACCAAGGAGCCCCGCTTATTTTTTACTACACCCCGGGAAGTGATATAATAAAGAAGGGAAGGGAGTTTTTTCCAATTTAAGGACAGTCGGAACAGAATTAGTTATTTAATTTTAGAGTCGCCACTTGAGAATATAATGGTGTCCCAAGTCACCGGTTTAATCCTGAACTGAGGAAAGTTTGACTTTGTTACAGTCTGCGAACTAGAAATTCGGATAAGGAATTCAGTTAATCCGGGAGAAGGTATTAGGCACTCCCAAATTCCGTAATTCTAGCACGGTCGCTCAATTGTTGTATTTGATTTTATCTGATTTCTCTATATATTCCAATTATGTGCATTATTAATACTCCGATTTATCAATTTTAAAGAATTACAACGTCGCGAAAATGCATTTTTAACCACACTGTACCAGTACGCCTGTGGCTTTAAATACATTTTGACTTCGTTGAGAGTAAGATTTGGGTCACATAAATGTGCACCCGTACTTGAGAATGTATATTAAAATCGTGTCTAAGATATCTACGTCTTATTACTTTGGGAAAGACCACGAAATTAGCTAAACGATCCTTCCAAATCTAAGTATTTTACAATAATTAATTGAGGGCCCCGTATATTTTGTTCTCTAACGAGACTCATCTCATTTATTTTAAAAGGTCGAGTCTATAGGGTACTACATTTTTACTATTATTTTTGTCTTATAACGACTAATGCTGTCTGATTATGATTTGTATTAATATTCCATTCAGGTCCAAGCCATCATGTGTTGGGCCTTGAAATTAGGCTAGTGAATAGTAATGCAGAACTGTGCACGAGGCTCATCTCTCATGGGCACTGAAGCCATTCGCGATCGGACATGGCCTTTTTGCCTGATAAGGCCCAGGTTATTAACAAATACAAAATAGGCTCAAATGTTATCATTAATCTAATCTTGTATTTAAACAGATATTACAACTGCAGTATCAGAAATTAACTAAGACATTTAACACTGATTTATATTTGGATATTGCTATTTATTTACTCATATTAACTAAGTCTAATTTATGTATTATTTATCAGTTGAGACACTACTTTTTCAGATGCAGAGTTACCTTATTGTTTTGTTTAACTGAAAACATTAAACTAAATCTTCAGTAAAGATATTCGAGTCGCAACCTGAATTTCGTTCATACTTAAATTCCTGTTTTACACCAAGCTACATAGTTTTAACATGAGTTTTATAGCTAAACTAGTTTAAATGATTCACAGCCATTAACGCAATTTAAATTTTAACTAACTCATACATTTTCAAATTAATAACTATTGATACATAATTTAAGCTAACAAAGGCACTTCAATTATTTGTATTACATTTTTTGGGTTTAATAACAAATGAAGATCTGAAAATCTCAATCAAACAGGCTTTAACCAGTTTTCTAATCTATAACCTATGTGACTTGTTTTCTATTGATCTACTTCATGCGGTTTCTACGTGATATCTAAACTATCTACTTCAAGGAATTATTAGTTCGAGTTACGGTCCACAGTCCAAGTTATACATACAATTAACCTAACAAATTACATATGAATCTATATAGCTTTACATCTACAATTAAACAGATTTGGAACTAGCAAAACTAATCGAGTAGTTTTATATCTTTAGAAATTCTTATTACATCTTCGAAGTTCAGAAGTGTACCTGGACAAAGGTGAAATAAACTCAATGAGTCTAAGGCAAATAGAGGAAGAAGATAAGAATGATAGGACTTCAACAAGCAATAACTAGCAGATTCACAGCAATACACAGTAACCGAAATCTATACCAAAACTTAAACCAAACTGCTTTTCAAGGAAAATCACAGCGTAAACAACTTCAGCAACCAATATCAGCACAGAACAATAGATGAAACACCAGAACTCAAGAGATTTTCACTTGAACTCGAACCAAAAAACCAATAGAACAGTAGTAGTATTCTGAAATTTAAACTTCTAAGAGTTTTTACGAACCTTTTCGAACCCCTATAATTTCAAACTTCTGAATTTTCAAATTTCCAAAACTTATTAAATGTGGCCTAATGAGGCCTATTTATAGAACAAAATGGGAGGGAATTTTGAAATTAATTTTTTGATTTCCCACCCCTTATCTTATGAATTATTTTCAGATTAATACACCTAATTTAATCGTAAATGCAATAGAACCCCTACTAGAAGGTTCTATTGGCATCTATATTATTCTAATACCTTTAATTTTCCATATTACCCCCACTTTCAATTTCCACCTATTTATCCTTTTATTGTGCCCAGAATACCTCTTATTCTTTAGGTATTTACCCACAAACCAGGCAGCATTGCCACTTATAGCCTTAACCCCTTAGTTTATTTACAGTATACCAATTATCCTTTCCCATTTAGCCCTGTATTTTTCCTTTTATTTACTCATTTAACCCCTTTATAAATTTGAAGATTAAAAGTCAAAGTCAAAATTGACTTGCAAAAATAGCCAACAATAGACAGTTTTACAGATATAGTCAAATTAGGTCCTCAATTAACGAGATTCAAGGGAACAAATTAATCATAGGTAGAATCTGATCAACAGAATACTTAATTACTAATTTCGATAAATCTAAGTGTGGCTATGAACAACAAAACATGCAATTTTTGACTAAGAACTTTATCGGAAAAGAAGACTATAGCCATGTGATTCCCAAGTAGAAAAAATCAGAAAGCTACCATGCTATTCATAACTAAGCAAGATCAGAAGGCAAATAGGCATATGATAGAACAAATAGAATAATCAGGAAGGCAAAGAGACATGTGATAGAAAAAATAGAAAAAATCAGGAAAGCAAAGAGATATGCAAATAGAAAAACCAGGATTAGAACACTTAGCTTTTCAATTATTGTTTCTTCTTCTCTTTATTTCTTTCTTCTGTTTTGTTTTTCTTTATTTTTTCTTCACTTTTCTTGATTACCAAAACATCGGAAGTTCATGAGTCATTTCTTGGCATTTTATTCCTCACGCAGACTTCTCGAGACTTTTTGTGAAAAAGACTCTTAGGAAATAGAGATACTAGGGCTATGGGTTTAGCAGGGTGGTTTTTGGACTAGGGGTGTTTGCCGGAGTAGGGTTCCGGCGACAAATTTTTCAATATTCGAAGGGTTTGGGGCTTATTCAAGGAAAACTACCTAGATGGGGTTAAAGAGGATGAGGAGGCGGTCATGGGGTGTTAAAGGCAGACTCTGGATCATATGTGGTGGTCGTCGGAATAGGGTTCCGGCGACACTTTTTGGGTTATTTGAGGGTTTTTAGGGGTTTTCTGGGGAAGCTGATGGGGTAGGTTGAAAGAGGGTAAGGAATAGGCCAAGAGGTGTTCATGGCGGCCTGAGTAGAAGAAGTGGTGAACCACCGCCGGTAGGTTTCTGGCGATGGTGGAGAGCATATCAGGGTGGCTAGGGTTTGAGGGTTAGAGACGATGGGGTATAATGAAATAATGTGTAATATTTTATTTATTTAAAAACCTGGGATGATCCGGAACCGTTTGATTGAATGAACCAACAGTACAGATTTAATTAGCTCAAATAATACATCGTTTCAATTAAGTAGTTATTTAATCTGGGCCCTTGGATTGATATTGCTAACGATTCAGATCAATTCACATAGGCGACGTCTTTTTATTTGTTAGACCATCGTTACTTTGGACCGTTTGTATAACGACCCGGCCAGTCATTTTTGAAATTTACGCCCAGATCCCCAATCCTACTATTCCCATAAGTCCATTTATACTATTGTCGTTTGCCGGGAGGTTCGGTTCTAGAATCTGGAGTATTTTGGGACACTTAGTCCCTAAATGAGAGCTTTGTAGTTGAATAATGGTCCGTTTCCGAAATTGTGATAAGACTACCTCAGAATAGAAATTCGATGGTTCTATTAGCTCCGTTAGGTGATTTCGGGGTTGGGAGCGCGTTCGGAATGTATTTTGAAGTCTGTAGCTCAATTAGGCTTGAAATGCCGAAGTTTGAAAATTTTGGAAATCCAATCGATAGGTGAGATTATGATCCGGGCATCAGAATGGAATTTTGACAGTTGCAGTAGCTTTGTTAGGTGATTTTGGACATGTCTACAAATTTTCAGGTCATTCGGACATTGTTTGGTCGGGTTTTGATAGCATGTAGGTTTCGGAAGTTTTGGATGAAACTTAGGCCTGAATTCGCTTTGATTTTGTGATTTTTGTGTTTAAGGATGTGTTTTTATGATTCGAACAAGTTCGTATGGTGATTTAGATTATAATTGCATTTTTGGTTGAGGTCCCGGGGGCCTCGGGATGAGTTCGGATGATTAAACGGCAAGAAAAATTGGAAGTTGCAGCAGGCTGGTGTCTGCCTTCTATTGTTTTCGCTTCTGCGGAGCTTGGACCACAGAAGCGAGTCCGCAGAAGTGACGATATACTCGCATGTGCGAGATTTTGGGGAGGCCAGTCGGGTCCACAGAAGCGGACCATGGATCGCTGAAGCGATCCCGCAGAAGCGAAAGTGGGTCGTTTGGGATATTCCGCAGAAGCGGACAATCGTCCGCATAAGCGAAGTCGCAGGAGCGACCTAGAGACCGCAGAAGCGGAATCCTCGTTCTTGGCCGGGGTCGCACAAGCAACCAGCTTCTCCGCAGAAGCGATCGCGCGAAAGCGGATCTAGCGTCGCAGAGGCGGAAATCGATCTGTCTTTAATGAGCAGTAAGAGTTCAAATTTTTAAACCGTCTAAAACGCTAATGCACCATTTAAGAGGCGATTCAGGGGCGATTTTCAGAGAAATCAAAGGGGTTCTTCAGGTAATCATCTATGGACCTAAATTATGCCATTTCCTTGCTAAACTATGGTGTTTTTGACTGAAATTAGAGGAATTAAGGGTGTATTAATGGAGGTTTTCACCCTAGGTTTGGGTTGTAGAAAATCAATAATTTGAATGAGCAAATGGAGTCCGATTTTGGTAAATTCTATATGCATAGACTCGTGTTGAGATAAGGAACCCGAATATGTAAGTTTCGTAATTTTTCGATAATCGTACCAAAAGTCGGGTTTTGGCAACTTTTGGTTTTTGGTGTATTTCGAATTGTTTCGATTGGGTAATGGCCAATTGGTCTATTTTGATGTATTTCTATTGATTTTTATCAGATACTACACCAGTGGAGGCCGATACTCGTGGCAAGAGAGTTGACTATTAGCGGTTTCGTATCGGAGTCGAGGTAAGTGGCTTGTCTAACCCCGTGTGGGGGAACCTTCTCCCCTAGGATATTATGTGTTAATTTAAATTCCTTGTACGCGAGGTGACGGGCGTGTACATGCGCAGATTGTTGGAACCGACCTTACTTGAATTGTTCAATTTGTGATATTTCTGTTCTTAGCTGATTAAATCGTGATATTTACCTGATATTCGTTAGAAAAGCATGGTTCGATAGGATTTATCTGTCTAAGTGCCTAATTTTCCTTAATTGAACTTCTTGATAATTGTTGATACTGGCCTTGGTGAATTGTAGTTTTGTATATCATATTTCTCTATGCTTTCTTTTTTTAATTGTTTATGTTGGTGGACTGCGTGTTCGATTCCCGAAGATCCAAGGGCTGCGGGTTGATTCCCGGAGACCCAGAGTTTATTAATATATATTGAGATACGGACTGAGTGTCCGATTCCCGGAGGACCTGAGATATTGAGGTACGGACTGCGGGTTAAATTCCCGGAGTTCCTAGGGCTGCGCGTTCGATTCCCGAAGACCCAAAGGTACTGATGTAGGGACTGCGGGTTAGATTCCCGGAGATCCTGGGTTGTGTAAATATAGAGAAAGACTGTGGGTTCAATTCCCATAGGTTCTGGACTAGCTGATTTGAGTTTATTTTGTGTTGGATACTTGTTGTCAGCTTAATCGAAATTACTTTATTGTTGCTATTTCAGACTCAATCTTATTTAAACTGCTTATTACTGTTATTATCATTATGTTTTTTTATCTCTCGGTAGGGCCTTGACCTTCCTCGTCACTACTCCATTGAGGTTAGGCTTGGCACTTACTGAGTACCACCGTGGTGTACTCATGCTACTCTTCTGCACACTTTTGTTGTGCAGATCAAGGTACATCAGGTCAGACTCATCTCAGGTGATTTAGCAGCACATCAGGAGACCCGAGGTATGATCTGCTACGTCCGCGGATCCAAAGGCCTCCTTCTATTCTCATTAGTGATAGTAGTTACTTTCCCTTATTCTCGTTGTTTAGACATTCTTGATG
Organism: Nicotiana noctiflora; assembly: GCA_032618575.1. Lineage (NCBI taxonomy): Eukaryota > Viridiplantae > Streptophyta > Magnoliopsida > Solanales > Solanaceae > Nicotiana > Nicotiana noctiflora. The sequence continues at coordinate 31,596 of JASVEL010010482.1, read as the reverse complement.
TTTAGAGCCACAGTTGTACTCTTCTTTTTAGTCTGTGTTGCCCGTGGGATTCTGGGTCTTGGTAGTATGCTACTTAGTGTGTTTTGGCGAAGTGTATGTGCCAAGCAACACTTATTACATTTCTTTTATATCATTCTACTATTATTTTATCTTTTATTTCATGACATTGTACATTCCGGATCGTGTTAGGCTTATCTAGTCGCGAAGACTGGGTGCTGTCATGACAGGTTTACGATTGGTAAACTAGGGTCCTGACAAGTTGGTATCAGAGCTCTGGGTTCATAAGAGTCACGGAACAAAGACCGATTACTTAGAGTCTCACTGATCGATACGGAGATGTCTGTATTTTTCTTCGAGAGGCTATGTAACTGTTTAGGAAACTCTTCATTTCCTTTGGATTCCTTGTTGTGCAACATTTTTGGCACCAAATCTAAACTTCTGCTTTCTATTCTCTCATAGATGGTGAGGACACGTACTACTCGTGAGGATCGGGCACACGCGCCCCTGTGCCGCCAGCAGAGGCCGGGGCCGTGGTAGAGGATGAGACGAGCCTGAGTTGCAGCCACGGCACCCACGCGTGTTGCCGTTGAGGCACCACTGGTGGATCAGGTTGGAGCGCAGACACCTGGTACACCGACTAAAACTGCTACTACTCCAGCACTCCAGGAGACCCTGGCCCAATTCATGAGCATGTATACTACGTTAGCTCAGGCAAGGTTACTTCCTCTCACTGCAGCTACATCTCAGGCCGGGGGAGGGGCCCAGAATCCCGCAGCCGCTACACCTGAGCAGCGAGTGCCAGTGGAGCAGGTTCCAAAGATTATTGTTATGCCTCATGCCGCCCCAGTACAGCCCGGAGGTGGACCAGCTACCTCCGAGGATGAGCATCGTAGATTAGAGAGGTTCAAGAAATATGATCGTCCAGTGTTCAGTGGTTTGGCAACAGATGATGCATTGGGTTTTCTGGAGGAGTGTCATTGTATCCTTCGTACCATGGGGATAGTGGAGACCAGCGGGGTTTCCTTCACTGCTTTTCAGCTTCGTGGGGCCGCTTATGATTGGTGGCGCACGTATGAGTTGGATAGTCCAGATGAGCCTGCTTCATTGACCTGGGTGCAGTTTTTTGATCTGTTTTTGAGGGAGTTCGTTCCCAGATCCTTAGGGATTCTTGACTATCGGAGTTTGAGCGGTTGCGACAGGGCTCCATGACAGTATCAGAGTATGCTATTAGTTTCACCCGACTAGCCAGGCATGCACCGGCTTTGGTAGCTACGGTCTGGGAGAAACTGCAGAGATTTATTGAGGGCCTTATTCCGCCGATCCAGTCTAGCATGGCTAGTGAATTGGAGACAGATATATCGTATCAGTAGGTGGTGAGCATTGCCAGTGGATCGAGAGTATGCTCCTTAGAGTGCGGAGAGAGAGGGAGGCCAAGAGGTCTCGTGAGTCGGGCCATTTATCTAGTGCCCGCACTTCAGCAGCCGGTCATTTTGGCAGGGGTTATTTTGGTCGTCCAGTTCATTCAGCATTGCCAGCAACCGATGGTACTCCAGCTCTTCCAGCACCACAGGAGCCTTATTATGCTCCCCCAGTTTCTAGTGCGCCTCCTACACGGGGTACCTCCAGGGGTCAGACTAATAGGGCTGAGTGTAAGGCCCCGTAAAATTTTTGTGCATAAAACCTAGTAGCTATAGCATCATGGTCCGAATAATGTGTTAGGAACCCTTGGTAGTGATTTAAGTTTCAAAAATGTAGAGAATCAATTTTTCCAGAGAAAAGTGTCAATTTTGCGGTCAAGAATGCGACCGCAGATCCGCTATGCGGACCGCATTCTTGCCGCAAAGCTTACCAGAAGGGTTCCCAAAATCATGTTGAAAATGCGGTCGATATGCGATCGCATAATGAATCTGCGGTGCACTTTGCGACCGCAGATCAAGAATGCGGACCGCATTTTAGTCGCATTCCGTAACAGAACTTGTGTAAATTTTGAGGTCATTCCGCGGTCACTATGCGGACCGCATGTTGATTCTGCGATCGCAAATGCGATCGCAGAATTGACCCGGCCCAGATTTTTGTAAAATTTTGACCCGGCCTCTTCTTTAATATAACACCTTTCCCTTCATTTTATCATATCATCTTACCAAAATTAGAGAGAGAAGAGAGGGGTTTTAGAGAGAGAAGTCTTTCATCTACAAAGATTGTTCCAAACATCTAGTCCAAAGGATTCTAGGGCAAGGATTCAACTTCCCCCAAATCATTCAAGGTAAAACCCTAACTATTTTCTTTGATTTTCAGTTTTAAAATGGGTAAAGAGAGGTTTGCATATAATAGCTTTCGAAAATGGAATTTTACACTCATGCATGACTATTGAACTTGATTTCTAGTAAAAAGAATTGAGTAGAAGTAAGAGTCTTCAAGAATAAGGTCTGCAAGAGTAGGATATCTTGGGTAAGCATAAAGTGGAATTTAAAGGAAGAAAACTCGTCACCAGGTATGTATGGCTAATTTTGATTCTTGTGAAATCGCCTATATGTGTGAAATTTGTTTGGTTCGTGTTAAATTGACAAATTGTGAAATTCTTGATGTTGTTGTTGGATATTCAAAGTTGTTGTTGAACTATGAGTGATGTTATATGAGATATGAGCCGAAAGATAAATGAGAGTTGAATTTGGTAAAAGAATTGTGAATAATGGCTATAATGGCATATATGGTACCATGTGGAAAAGAAACGAAACACTTGAGGTATGGTAAGTTATTGAACATAACTGTATGAACATCCTCGATTTTGGAAACACTTGTAACTTGGTTGTAATATTGGCTTGAGAAGTAATTGAGAACATGAACCAATATGTAAGTTGCTTATTTGAACTTGTTGTAATTGTGTGTAGTACCTTATCTGCTGTTTGTGATTGTTGTGTTTGAAAACTGTACGGTGGGATCGGGTTGCGCGCCGCAACATGAAGAAATAAGGTGTGGGTTGGGGTGATAAGGGTGGCCGAGGTAATAAGGATGGACGAGGTAATAAGGATGGAAAGCGATCGAAATCGCAAATGAAATTGATACAAAATCATTGATATGAAATTGTGAAAGGAGACAACAGGAGAGTTTGCAACCTGTGGGGCACTGATTGCCCCTATGTTTGAATACGTGAAATTTATGTGGTTGATTGGTTGTTGTTCTATTTGTTGACCTTAAACGTGCTTGTGTTGAGGCTTATCTGAAATGAGTAAAAGGTAGGAAACAGGGTTAGTTAGCTAAATTGATTTCTTGATGTAATCTATTGGCTGTCTTGGCATCGTGATTCTTGTTTAATGGCTTGAGTTTACTTGGGACAAAGTTTGTCCATACATACCTGTACAAATCAAGTGTACTGACGTCCCTTTTTGCCGGGGACGCTACATTCGTGTTATGATTGTAGGTGGATCAGTAGCAGGCACTTTAGCTCATCAGCAGTAGTATCCTTCACCTTCCACTGCCCGTTTTGGTGAGCCCCTTTCTTCCTCGGGGCCCTGTGTGGTTCACGCCACTTTTGTTTAGACTTTATTTTGGTTTTGCAAGGTATAGCCGGAGCCTTGTTACCTGCAAGTACTGTATTCCCTTTTGTATTCTAGAGGCTCTATAGACATGTAAACTGTGGGATTCCAGTCTTACGTACATATTATGTTATGTCGGGCGTTGTAAAAACTGTAAACTTGATAAAGAATCACCCGTATGGTTTTGTTTGTTTATTGTGAAATCATTTATGATTAGTAAGATATTTGGTTAATGAGAAACAATCAACACAGTGGTAACGCGTGGGAATGAAATGCACCCATGTCCGCTTGACTGGGGCTACCCGGTCAGGCACCGGTCATGTCCCTCGATTTGGGGCGTGACACTGAGGTCGGTCAGTCACAACCACCGCGTCCTGCCAGAGCTTGTTTTGAGTGTGAGGATACTCGCCATTTGGTTAGGGAGTGCCCCAGGCATATGAGAGGAGCACCTCCACAGATTTCACAGCCTCAGTGTGGTTCACAGGGCCAGCAGGCCATCATTTCAGCCCCAGCTGCCACTCCACCTGCCCAGCCAGCCAGGGGCGGGGATCAGGGTGCCAGAGGCCGCCCTCGAGAGAGGAGTCAGGCCAGATTTTATGCTATTCCTCATCGCGCTGCAGCTGTTGCATCTTATTTTGTTATCACATGTATTATTTTGGTTAGTCACAGAGAGGCATCGATTCTATTCGATCCTGGTTCCACCTTTTCATATGTGTCCTCTTATTTTGCTTCACATCTGGGTGTGCCTCGGGATTCTTTGAGTGCCCCCATTGATGTTTCCACTCCGGTGGGAGATTCTTGGGCTGTGGACCGTGTGTATCGATCGTGCTTGGTTACTATTTATGGTTTTGAGAACAGAGCGGATCTATTTTTGCTCGGGATGGTCGATTTTGATATTATTTTAGGCATGGACTGGTTATCGCCCCATTATGATATTCTTGATTGTCACGCCAAGGCCGTGATGCTGGCTATGCCATACATTCCACGTATTGAGTGGAGTGGTACTCTAGATCACACCCCCGGCCGTGTTATTTCCTTTCTCAAAGCTCATCGTATGGTTGAGAAGGGGTGTGCTTCTTATCTAGCTTATGTGCGGGATGTCAGTATTGACACTCCTTCTATTGATTCCGTTCCAGTGGTACCTGATTTCGCTGATGTATTTCCAGCTGATCTCCCGGGCATGCCGCCCGACAGAGATAACGATTTTGCTATTGACTTATTGCCGGTCACTCAGCCCATTTCTATTACACCGTACCGTATGGCTCCTTCAGAGTTGAAGGAGTTGAAGGATCAGTTACAGGAGTTATTGGGTAAGGGTTTCATTCGACCCAGTGTTTCGCCTTGGGGTGCTCCTGTGTTGTTTGTGAAGAAAAATGACGGTTATATGCGTATGTGTATTGATTATTGTCAGTTGAACAAAGTTACAGTGAAGAATTGGTATCCTTTGCCACGTATTGATGATTTATTTGACCAGCTACAGGGCGCACAGGTGTTCTCCAAGATTGATTTGCGTTCTAGTTACCATCAGCTGAAGATTCGGGAGCTAGATATCCCGAAAACTGCCTTCAAGACTCGGTATGGTCACTACGTGTTCCTTGTTATGTCCTTCGGGCTAACTAATGCCCCAACAACTTTTATACAATTGATGCACAATGTGTTCAGGCCATATCTGGACTCGTTCGTGATTGTTTTTATTGATGATATTATAGTATATTCCTGGAGTCGGGAAGGGCACGAGCAGCATCTGAGGATAATGCTTCAGACTCAGAGGTAGAAGCAGTTATATACCAAGTTCTCTAAATGTGAATCTGGCTGAGTTCAATGGCATTTCTAGGCCACGAGGTGTCGAGCGATGGTATTCGAGTGGATCCGAGGAAGGTGGAGGCCGTGCAGAGTTGGCCCAGACCCTTCTCAGCTATTGAGATTCGTAGTTTCCTTGGTTTGGCGGGTTATTATCGTCGCTTCGTATAAGGGTTCTCTTCGATCGCAGCACCTATGACCAGATTGACCCAAAAGGGTGCCCCTTTCCAGTGGACAGAGGAGTGTGAGGCGAGCTTTCAGAAGCTCAAGGCAGCTTTGACGTTGGCCCTTATCTCGATGTTGCCTATAGGTTTGGGGTCCTATACAGTATATTGTGATGCCTCACGAGTTGGACTCGGTGCATTATTGATGCAGGATGGTAGGGTGATTGCCTACGCATCCAGACAACTGAAGGTACATGAGAAGAACTACCCTATTCATCATCTGGAGCTAGCTGCCATTGTTCACGCCTTGAAGATTTGGCATCATTACTTGTATGGGGTTCCTTGTGAGATCTACACTGATCATCGGAGCTTGTAGCACTTTCTTAAGCAGAATGACCTGAACATGCGTCAGAGGAGATGGTTGGAGCTGTCGAAGGACTATGATATTACTATTCTCTATCATCCGGGCAAGGCCAATGTAGTTGTCGATGCCTTGAGTCACCGGGAGGAGAGTTTGGGGAGTTTGGCATATCTACCAGCTTCGAAGAGGCCTATGGCGATGGATGTTCAGGCTCTAGCCAGGCAGTTTGTTAGATTGGATCTTTCGGAGCCCAGCCGGATTCTGGCATGTGTGGTTTCTCGGTCTTCTCTATTTGACCGCATCAGGGAGCGTCAGCTCGACGACCCTCATTTGCTTGTCCTCCAGGATAGAGTTCGGCGTGGTGATGCTCGAGATGTTAGCATTGGGGATGATGGAGTTATGAGGATGCAGGGGCGTATTTGTGTACCCAATGTAGATGATCTTCGAGAGCTGATTCTAGCAGAGGCCCATAGCTCGCGGTATTCCATCCATCCGGGTGCCGCGAACATGTATCAGGACTTGAGACAGCGTTACTGGTGGAGGCGGATGAAGAGGGATATAGTTGATTATGTTTCTAGTTGCCTCAACTGCCAGCAGGTGAAGTGTGAGCATCAACATCCGGGTGGGTTAATGCAGCAGATTGAGATTCCAGAGTGGAAATGGGAGCGCATCACCATGGACTTTGTATCTGGGCTTCCACGAACAGTTAGGATGTTTGATTCCATTTGGGTCATTGTGGATTGGCTGACTAAGTCCGCCCATTTCATACCGGTGAGCACTACTTATTCATCGGAGCGACTGGCGGAGATCTACATTAGGGAGATAGTTCAGCTGCATGGTATTCCAGTTTCCATCATTTCGGATAGAGGCACTCAGTTCACTTCACGGTTCTGGAGAGCCGTACAGCAGGAGTTAGGTACTCGGGTGGAGCTGAGCACAGCGTTTCATCCCCAGACTGATGGTCAGTCCGAGCGCACTATTCGATTTTGGAGGATATGCTCCGTGCGTGCGTGATTGAGTTTGGAGGTTCATGGGATCACTTCTTGCCGCTGGCGGAGTTTGCTTATAACAACAGCTACCAGTCCAGTATTCATATGGCACCGTATGAGGCTCTATATGGTAGGAGGTACAGGTCTCCCGTGGGTTGGTTCGAGCCGGGCGAGGCCAGACTGTTAGGTACTGAGATGGTCCAGGATGCAATGGACAAGGTCAAGGTGATTCAGGACAGACTTCGTGTAGCCCAGTCTAGGAAGAAGAGTTATGCGGACAAGAAGGTCCGTGATGTGGCTTTTATGGTTGACAAGCGGGTTCTTCTTCGGGTCTCGCCCATGAAGGGCATTATGAGTTTTGGGAAGAACGGGAAGTTGAGTCCTAGATTCATTGGTCCTTTTGAGATTTTGAGGCGTTTTGGGGAGGTTGCTTATGAGTTGGCCTTACCTCCCAGCCTAGCCGGAGTCCATCCCGTATTTCATGTCTCTATGCTCCGGAGATACCATGGTGACCCGTTACACGTGTTGGATTTCACTTCTGTTCAGCTAGACGAGGATCTGTCTTATGTTGAGGAGCCAGTGGCCATTTTGGATAGGCAAATCAGGAAGCTAAGATCAAAGAACATCGCTTTAGTAAAGGTTCAGTGGCGGGGTCAGCCGGTCGAGGAGGCGACTTGGGAGACCGAGCAGGATATGCGCAACCGGTACCCTCATCTCTTCACCACTCCAGATATGTTTTTCTATACTCGTTCGAGGACGAACGAATCTTTTAAGTGTGGGAAGATGTAATGACCCGGCCAGTCGTTTTTGAAATTTATGCCCAGATCCCCAATCCAACTGTTCCCCTAAGTTTATTTCTGCTATTGTGGTTTGCCGGGAGGTTCAGTTCTAGAATCTGGAGTGTTTTGGGACACTTAGTCCCTAAATAAGAGCTTTGTAGTTGAATAATGGTCCGTTTCCAAAACAGTGATAAGACGACCTCGGAACAGAAATCTGATGGTTCCATTAGCTCTGTTAGGTAATTTCAGGGTTGGGAGCGCGTTCGGAATGTATTTTGGAGGTCTGTAGCTCAATTAGGCTTGAAATGCCAAAGTATGAAAATTTTGGAAATCCGATCGATAGGTGAGATTTTGATCCGGGTATCGGAATGGAATTCCGACAGTTGCAGTATCTTTGTTAGATGATTTTGGATATGTCTACAAATTTTCAGGTCATTCGGACATCGTTTGTTCGGTTTTTTAATAGCATGTAGGTTTCAGAAATTTTGGATGAAACTTAGGCTTGAATTCGCTTTGATTTGGTGATTTCTGTGTTTAAGGCCGTGTTTTTATGATTTGAACAAGTTCGTATGGTGATTTAGAGTAGAATTGCATTTCTGGTTGAGGTCCCGAGGGCCTCGGGATGAGTTTGGGTGATTAAAGGGCAAGAAAAATTGGAAGTTGTAGCAGGCTGGTGTCTACCTTCTGTTGTTTTCGCTTTTGCGAAGCTTGGACCGCAGAAGCGAGTCTGCAGAAGCGACGATATACTCGCAGGTGTGAGATTTTGGGGAGGCCAGTCGGGTCCGCAGAAGCGGGCCATGGATCGCTGAAGCGATCCCGCAAAAGCGGAAAGGCTTCCGCAGAAGCGAGAATGGGCCATTTGGGATCTTCCGCAAAAGCGAACAACCGTCCGCATAAGCGAAGTCGTAGGAGCGACCTGGAGACAGCAGAAGCGGAATCCTAGTTCTTGGCCGGGGTCGCAAAAGCGACCAGCTTCTTCGCAGAAGCGATCGTGCGGAAGCGGATCTAGCGTCGCAGAGGCGAAAATCGATATGTGTTTAATGAGCAGTAAGGGTTCAAATTTCAGAACCGTCTAAAACGCTAAGGCACCATTTAAGAGGCGATTAAGGGGCGATTTTCAGAGAAATCAAAGGGGTTCTTCTGATAATCATCTATGGACCTAAATTATGTCATTTCTTTGCTAAACTATGGTGTTTTTGACTGAAATTGGAGGAATTAAGTGTGTATTAATGGAGGTTTTCACCCTAGGCTTGGGTTGTAGAAAATTAATGATTTGAATGGGAAAATGGAGTCCGATTTTGGTAAATTTTATATGCATAAATTGGTTTTAGATAAGGAACCTGAATATGTAACTTTCGTAATTTTTCGAGAATCGTACCGAAAGTCGGGTTTTTGCAACTTGTCGTTTTTGGTGTATTTCGAATTATTTCAATTGGGTAATGCCCAATTGGTCTATTTTGATGTATTTTTATTGATTTTTATCAGATACTACACCTGTGGAGGTCGATACTCGTGGCAAGAGAGTTATCTCTTAGCGGTTTCGTACCAGAGTCAAGGTAAGTGGCTTGTCTAACCCCGTGTGGGGGAACCTTCTCCCCTAGGATATTATGTGTTAATTTAAATGCCTTGTACACGAGGTGACGGGCGTGTACATGTGCATATTGTTGGAACCCACCTTACTTGAATTGTTCAATTCGTGATATTTCTGTTCTTAACTGATTAAATCGTGATATTTACCTCATATTCGTTAGAAAAGCATGGTTCGATAGGATTTATCTGTCTAAGTGCTTAATTTGCCTTACTTGAACTTATTCATATTTGTTGATACTGGCCTTGGTGAATTGTAGTTTTGTATATCATATTTCTCTGTGCTTTCTTTTTTTATTATTTGTGTTGGTGGACTGCGGTTTCGATTCCCGGAGATCCAAGGGCTGCGGTTTCGATTCCAGGAGACCCGGAGTTTATTGATATATATTGAGATACGGACTGCGGGTTCGATTCCCGGAGATCCAAGGGTTGCGGGTTCGATTCCCGGAGTCCCGGAGTTTATTGATATATATTGAGATACGGACTGAGGGTTCGATTCCCGGAGGACCTGAGATATTGAGGTACGGACTGTAGGTTAAATTCCCGGAGTTCCTAGGGCTGCGGGTTCAATTCTCGGAGACCCATAGGTACTGCTGTAGGGACTGCGGGTTAGATTCCCGGAGATCCTGGGTTGTTGAAATATAGAGAGGGATTGTTGCTTCAATTCCCATAAGTTCTGGACTTGTTGATTTGAGTTTATTTCGTGTTGGATACTTGTTGTCAGCTTAATCGAAATTATTTTATTGTTGCTATTTCAGACTCAATCTTATTTAAACTGCTTATTACTGTTATTATCATTATGTTTTTTTATCTCTCGGTAGGGCCTTGACCTTCCTCGTCACTACTCCATTGAGGTTAGGCTTGGCACTTACTGAGTACCACCGTGGTGTACTCATGCTACTCTTCTGCACACTTTTGTTGTGCAGATCAAGGTACATCAGGTCAGACTCATCTCAGGTGATTTAGCAGCACATCAGGAGACCCGAGGTATGATCTGCTACGTCCACGGATCCGGAAGGCCTCCTTCTATTCTCATTAGTGATAGCAGTTACTTTCCCTTATTCTCGTTGTTTAGACATTCTTGATGTATAGAGCCACAGTTGTACTCTTCTTTTTAGTCTGTGTTGCCCGTGGGATTCCGGGTCTTGGTAGTATGCTACTTAGTGTGTTTTGGCGAAGTGTATGTGCCAAACGACACTTTTTACATTTCTTTTATATCATTCTGCTATTATTTTATCTTTTGTTTCATGAAATTGTACATTCCGCATCGTGTTAGGCTTACCTAGTCGCGTAGACTGGGTGCCGTCATGACAGGTTCACGATTGTTGAACTAGGGTCGTGACAGTTTGATCAAATGAATTGACGGTCCTGATTCAATTACCCTGGACGGTGTCGTTTTATTGTCAGAGAGACCGGGCTGGTTATATTTAGGCCTCGTCACTGTATTATAATTGGGTTACTGAATTTGTGTTTGGCCCAATTCTTGTGTATTGTATTTGTACTTTGCATTTTTGTATTTTTGTATTTTAGTATTCTTTTCTTTTCTATATTTTTCTTGTATTTTACTTTTTGTATTTATTTTATAATTATTTTTCTTATATTTTCCTTGTATTTTCTTTTAATTTTCTGATTTTTCTAAAACTAAAGAGTAATTAATTTTTTTTTGTATTTTCTAATTAATACAAATAGATGATACTTGATTTTCTTTGTTTTGCTTTTCAAAAATTAGAATAATCCTGGTATTTCCACTTGTTTTATGAGTTATTATTTAAGCACACAATTATTAACAAGTTGCCACAAAAATTGAAAAATCATTTTTGCATATATTTTGGAATAATTTGCTTAGGGCAAAAATCACGTGCTCACATAAGTCATATGCACTTGATGCAAATAAAAGCTCCTACCAGGGATCCGGCATGAAGTCAATTTGTTCTAGGTTCAAAACCTGGGTATGTGTTCTAGACTGTGTACCCGAGCGGACAACTCGAGTCGAGGAGGGGGCAACGTACCTGGAACCAAAAGGCCATCCGACTTAGTAACTTGTCCGGCCTCTTTCTTATTTTAAGGTATTGACACTAAGAGAATAGTGAGTCTCAACCAGTAAACACATCCCCGGAGGTGAGAAGAGAAAGGTTTTCGGCACAGTTTATGTACAGTTCAAATAATATCAAAGCAGAAAACATTTAGCACATTATGCATGAACATGTAGGCAAATAATGTATAAACAAATACAATAATTATTTAGAGCTCGAATTCTTAAACCCTAAACCAAAGTTATGGGTTTTTATCCCTAGCAGAGTCGCCACAGCTGTCACACCTCCTTTTTCCTACACCCACAAGGGCATAAAGGAGTTTTTCAACTTAAAGGACAAGCGTAACGGGATTTATTATTAAAATTTAGAGTCGCCACTTGGGAGACTAATATTGTTCCAAGTCAGTTGTTGAATCCCGAACCGAGGAAATTATGACTCTGTTAACAGACCGCGAACCAAAAATCCGAGTAAGGAACTCTATCAACTATTGTATTGGTTTTATCTTATTTCAATACATGTTCTAATTTATGTGCCTTTTATTAATAGTCCGCTTTTATTATATATTTATTTTTAATAAAAATTACAACATCGTGAAAATGTATCTCGAACCATATCGCACCAGTACACCCGTGGTTTTTGACATGTTTCGACTTCGGTGAGATTTAGATTTGAGTCACATAAATGTGCACCCCTATTTAGGAAGGTAATATTATTAAAATACGCACCTAAAGCAGCTACACATTTATTTTAGGGGAAATCATGAAATTCGCTAAACGGTTCACCTGAATTCTAGGTATTTTTATAATATTTATTGTGGGCCCCTCAATTTTGTATTTTAATTGGGCGAGGCTCATCTCATTTTATTATTAAAAGGTAAATCTAAAGCAATTACGATTTTCTAGTTATATTCGTCTTTATGGAGACGAATCCTAATTCATCATTGTTTAAGATTTATTAACTCAAGTATAATAATTCAAACCATTTTGGGCCTTGAGTACAACCCATATAAAGAAATTATTATTCACGTGTTCACAAAGGGGGAGGTTAATTGTGGGCTTGAAGAGGCAAGCAGCTGTTTGGGTTTGGCATTCGAGCCTTGTAAGACAGATTTTCCATGTCAACTTATAGTCCAAATTAGGTGGTCTACAAATGTTTGGAAGCTCAAATCCATTTAGATACGCAAGTTCAATCTCACATGCAACGTACAAGCTATTATTCAATTTCATATTCTCTTCAACCATGCGACTTATTATGCAAGTTCAATCCCACATGTAACGTGCAAGCTCTTATTCAATCTCACATTCACATACAATTTTATATTAATAAAATAGCTTTTTTTATTATCAATGTCACGAATGTTTTTAACACTTAAGATTTATTGCTTACCATGATTAATGAATTCAATTACACCATGTAACTGACTTGCACCCTGGATTTGTACCTAATGTTCATGCAACCAAAATTGCCTCCAATTTTCTTTTTTAAGTATTAGCTCAAGTAAATACTCAATCACATATGAGTACCTAGAATCTATTTCCGCGCTAATGCCTTTGCCAATATTAACAATTCAACTAACGTCTGAACATCAATTCACTGGGTTAATTAATACAATCTGATAGTCAAAATAGTCCATTTTGTTACAAACGACATAACACTTCCTGTAAATGTGATTATTTCTTACTTTAACACTAAGAAAAAACAAATAACTTCACAAATCAACTCAAGCACTTCATTATTTAATCGCCAAATCACAACTACATGGATCCTTCACAATTTGGATGAGGCTAAGAAGAATACCTGGAATTCGAAATATAATAAGAATAGGAGGGGTCAGCAGTAGCCAATGACAAAAAGCAATGTTAAACAGCAACAACAGATCAATTCTAGAACCAAAACAGCTTCATAATCCCAGCTAAGCACTCAGTGGTTGAAACATCCAATGCACAGTTAATACAACACGCTTAAACAAACCAGATTCACTTTGAAATTGATTCAAAAACCTTCAAAACTCGATTAAAGAATACCAACAGGAATTCTACACCATTTTTATCCTAATTGAGCTGAGAACTCGACTGAGATGCTGCAATTCAAACTTGATTGAGGAAAACTCCAATGAAACAGTGTTTATGATTTGTTTTGTTGCTTTTTTCTCTTCTTTTTTTTTTTTTGATTTTTTTAAAGAGTTTTAGTTCTAAGGGAGATTTCAAATTTTAGATCTATGTTTTTTGAATCTGAAACTATATAGTATTTGGGGGGAATTTTTGGAGGCTGCCCAAACTTCTAGTTCAAGGTAATGCATATGCCATTTTATTGGCATGAGAGGGCAGCCCTTAAAATACTTTATTTGTCAGGTAGTCCCTTTATTTTCTATCTTATTACTCAAGTAAATCCACCTCAATCCGCATTTTACCTTAGAAATCCCACCTAGAAGATTCCAGTAGGTTCTATTTCAACCATTTTTAAGATTCCTCATTTGCATTCCCTAAACTAACCTTCCACTATTCTGACATTTACCAAATTAGATTCAGCTAAACCAACCTCATTAGTCTAGTGAAAATTCCTCTACAGCCCAATAATCATTCAAGCTGAATTAATCAACCTATAATCGAATGAAAACAATAACATTAAGGAATTTTAAACTATCAATCGCAGGACTTCAACAGAAAAATAAAACACTAAGAAAAATAGCAATACTCTAAGCAAACCTATGATTAACCAAGTTCAACTTTTTTAGCTCTAAACGAATCTCCATCATTTCAAATCACTAAACTACAAGCAATCATTGATGAACTAGATTTTAACAAATAAGGATTAACAAACTAAAATCAAAATACTAAACAACCAACCCACATGAATTAAACGGGATTTAACCCAATCAGTATCGACAACTAAGGAGCAGAAAGGATAGGGACTATAAAATAAAAAATGAAAGCAGAAACCAATACAAAAACATGCACCAATCATACACATGAAACCAATGAAATTAGACAACAATTAAACATTGAAATATAATAGAAACTCACCGGAGAAAAAAAATCCGGACGACTCTCAAATTTACAATCCGACCATTTTCGGTGATATGTGAGTGTGAATAATGTTGAATTATTCATCAGGAGGACCCAAAGATCATCTGGTACTATTTTGGGGCGAGTTGGGGCGACTAGGGTTTTAGCCGGAAAAGTTTTAAAAGGATATTCGAACAGCTCCAACCGAAATTGAGAAACAGGGTTAGGGGTTGGATAAAAGAGACTCAGACGATCCTAGGGTGTTAATTTGTAGTCATTTGGAGTAACTTGTATTGTGGCCGAAAATTTTTTAAACGAAAATTTGTCAGGCCTGGCGATGATTCGAGGGGAACTGAGGACATGGTTGTGAAGATGGAGATGAGGAGAGTTGATGGTATATTTTTTGTGGTCATTGGCGTAATTATCGTCATCGCCACCGGCGAACTCCGATCAGAGGATATGGGAGCGGCTATGGAGTTTCTAGGGATGGTTAGAGAAGATTAGGAGAGGGGTCTGATGGGGTGTTAATTTCGGACATATGTATATTGAAGAAGCTATGATAACCTCGTTCGTTAGATTAGAGATCAAGGGCCATGATTAAATAACGAAACGACGTCGTTTAAGGGTAGGCGGGGACTGGACCAGGTAATGGGTATGGGCTGGGGGCTTTGGGATTGATTTTTGCCCCAAAATAACCGGCCAGTCCATTATTTATTTATTTATTTATTCCTTTTGTTTTCTTCTTTTCATTTCTTTTGCTTTTTGTATTATTTTTTTTATTTATTTATTTTTTCTGATTTTTATAAAAATTACAGCAAAGACCTAATTAAACTATTTAACTTCTAAAATTATTTTAGATTCTATTTAAAAATAAAATGCAACAATTAACAATTAAAAGTGCAAAGAAACTATTTGTTTTTGTACTTTTCTTTAAATTTTGTTCTAAAACTAATTACTACCTAATTAATACTAAAATTGTAAAATTAAATCCCTAAATGCAAGTGCATAGTTTTTTTGTATTTTCATATGAATAAAATGCAACCATTTAACACAAAAAATTCAACAAAAATCACAAAAATTATAAAATAATAAGAAAATAAATTATTTGAAACTTTTGAGAATAATTTGTTTAGGTCAAAAATCACGTGCTCACAAGGTGCATTTGAGATCGGCATGGTGTAGTGAGGTACAACTTCCACAAAGATATGAGTGTTATGGAGGTGTTCATTTGTGGTGTTTAGTCGCTCGGGAATGAGCAATGGAGCGTTGTTGCATGTGTAGCAGGTTTGAGCGTGAGTAGGCTGTATTTGCGGTTGCGGGGTGTTTTGTGGAGGTACGGGATTTCGGGTGTTGACATCGGGAGCAGAAAGAGAGAATGATAGGATTGCCAAGTTCCAAACTTGGTCCACATCTTCCTGGTATTTCAGCAACTTTTGCTCATGATGAGCCACAATTCCCTTAGCAATTGGGGTACCCTGAGAAGTTTCCTCCTTTTCAATCTCCTTTCTAACACTTGTGTTTTCCATTCTTCATTGTTCTTGTTCCGGACAGTACTCGGAGGAAGAAGAGGTGGAGGGCCCCTCGATCTTGTGGAATATGCTAATAGTGCTAGTATGCATGAGCTAACCTTTGGGGAGGGGAATTAAAAATAAAAGAAAAACAAAAAAGGTAACAAGTTAGTGCGGGTTCTGAGGAAAAAATGTTGCAGTATTTAATACATTGTGCGGGAATATAAATTGCGTCCTAATTTTGGTGCCTCATTGTACCCGAGGTAGGTGTAGCGACAAATAGTTTTGGAGAACTTATAGTGCTAAATGCCTCATTTTATTGATAAAAATAAAACGAATCAAAAAACAATTCTAAATAACAGAAAGTAAATGTCAATAGTGACCACTGGCCTTATTATATCAGTAAAGCAAAATAAAGGACTCCTAACTACTTGGTCCCAGAAGGACCTTCTCTAGGTTGAATGATCTCGTTGATCAAATCCTCCGTTTCACGTAGATTCTCCAGTAGAAATGCTTTTGCCAGGTTCTCTCCTCTGTTTCCCTCGGCATTCTGGTAGTTGGTGACTGTTTTTCTCACTTTTCCTTCCTATTCCAGCAGACTGTATTCCAAATACTCTAGCTTTCCGCTAGCCTTGGTGACTTTCTCTTTCCATTCATTAGTTTAGTCACTTGATGGGAGATTTATCCACCAGGTTAGCAAGAGTGATGGTATATTGACCATACCAAAGTCGAGGACCTTGTTCTCCATTCTCTGCGAAACAAAAGGGTTAGACCCTACCCCCACTGGACTAGAATATTTATATCAATAATTAGCATAGCAAAGCACTTAAGTTCTCCAAATAAATGCACAGAACGTGAAGGTGTCCATTTGGGTTTCAAGGAAACCCGATGGACTTTGGACAAGACTATCTGTCACGCCCCAAATCGAGGGACATGACCGGCGCCTGACCGGGTTGCCCCAGTCAAGCGGACCTGGGTGCCTTTCATTCCCACGCGTTACCCCTGTGATGACTGTTTCTTATTAACCAAATATATTACTAATCATAATTGATTTCACATTAAACAAATAAAACGATACGAGTGATTCATTAACAAGATTTCAATTTTTACAACGCCCGACATAACACAATATATATACATAAGACTGGAGTCCCACAGTTTACATGTCTACAGAGCCTCTAGGATACAAAAAGGGAAATACAATACTTGCCGGTAACAAGGCTCCGGCTATACCTTACAAAACCAAAATGAAATCTAAACCAAAGTGGCATGAACCACACAAGACCCCGAGGAAGAAAGGGGCTCACCAAAAACGGGCAGTGGAGGATGAAAGATACTACTGCCGATGAGCTGAAGTGCCTGCTACTGATCCACCTACAATCATGACACGAATGTAGCGCCCCCGACAAAAGGGACGTCAGTACACTTGAATTGTACTGGTATGTATGGACAAACTTTGTCCCAAGTAAACTCAAGCCATTAAATTACATCAACAATTAATTAAGCCAGCCAACCATGTTTCCACATTTTTCCTCATTTCAAATAATTCTCACACAAAGCACTTTCTACAATCAACCAATTTAACAATAACCAATCAATCACGTAAAGCACAAGTAGTCAAACAAAGGGGCAATCGGTGCCCCACAGGTTGCAAACTCTCCTGCTGTCTCCTTTCACAATTTCACATTATTGATTTATGTATCAATTTTCAATAGCGATTTCGATCGCTTTCCATCCTTATTGCCCCTGACCACCCTTATTACCTCGGCCACCCTTATCACCCCAACCCACACCTTATTTCACCACGTTGCGGCGCGCAACACGACCCCGCCTTACAGTTGAAAACACAACAATTTCAAACAGCGGATAAGGTACTACACACAATTTCAACAAGTTCAAATAAGCAACTTACACATTGGTTCATGTTCTCAATTTCTTCTCAATTCAATATCACAACCATGTTACAATATTTCCACAATTCAAGAATATTCACACAATTTAAGTGTTTCATATCTTTCCAAAAGGAACCATATATGCCATAACAACAATTTTTCTCAGTTCTTTACCAATTCCAATTCCTTTGTCATCTTTCAATTCATATTTCAAACCATACCACATGTAGTTCAATCATCAACTGAATACCCAACAATGATATCGAAAAATCACATAAAACCTCTCAAATTAACACATGCCAAACAATTTCACACATATGGGCGATTTTACAAGAATCAAAATTAGCCATACATACCCTGGTGATGATTTTTCCTCCTACTTTATGCTTACCCAAGATATCCTACTCTTGCCAACCTTGTTCTTGAAGACTCTTACTTCTACTCACTTCTTTTTACTAGAAATCAAGTTAAATAATCATGCATGAGTGTAAAAATTCTATTTTTAAAAGCTATTATATGCAAACCTCTTTTTACCCAATTAAAACTGAAAATCAAAGAAAATAGTTAGGGTTTTTACCTTGAAAATATTGGGGAAGTTGAATCCTTGCCCTAGAATCCCTTGGGATTAAGTAGTTGGAACAATCTTTGAAGATGAAGAACTTCTCTCTCTAAAAACCCTCTCTTCTCTCTCTAATTTTGGTGAGATGATATGATAAAATGAAGAAGAAAGGTGTTATATTAAAGAAGAGATCGGGTCAAAATGTTACAAAAATCTGGGCCGGGGTCAAATATGCGGTCACTATGCGACCGCAGAATCAACATGCGGTCCGCATAGTGACCGCAGAATGGCTCAAAAAATTACGCAGGTTCTGTTAAGACATGCGGTCACTATGCGGACCGCATGTTGATTCTGCGGTCGCAAAAGTGCACCGCAGATTGACATGCGATCGCATATCGACCGCATATTTGACACGGATTTGGGCAACTCTCTGGAACGATTTGCGGTCAGAATGCGGTCCGCATGTCAGGTTTGCGGTCGCATTCTTGACCGCACATTTGACACTTTTTCGGAAAAATTATTTCTCTACATTTTTGAAACTTAAATCATTACCAAGGGTCCGAACCGCGGCTCGCAAGCTCGCCGCGAAGAATTCTACGCATTCCTAACACATTATTCGGACCATGACACCACAACTACCAGGTTTTATGCACAAAATTTTTACGGGGCCTTACACTATCTTAATGAGTCATTATGTGGACAACATAACAGACTCGGCTAGTTTTGACCATAATGCATGTATAGTTTAAGGGATTAAGGTTTGAAGTGTTAGACTGGTACCCTTGTGTGGACAAATCAAGAGTGAAAGACACAGAATCGTCAACTACACCGTTGATCAACTAGTTTTACTGCAAATACGTCATTGCCAAATTTATGTGGTGATAGTATTGGAAGTGCGCAACTACTCATTATAAGCGTTGCTCTAGTATCAGTTTGGCACAAGTGGAATATGATGTTGAAGATGAAGTTTACACGAATGAAACATATTGAAATGTACTTTCACATTCATACAGTAAAGTTTACAATAATTGTTCGGAAAAAAAATACAACAGTATTGACGGGAAGTAGAAATTAAAAGAAAATAAACGAAATAAACAAGTCAGTTTCAAATAAAGGTATTAGACAAAAGCAATAAAGTCACACATAGCACGTAATAGTAAAAGCCTAAAACATCCCCAGCGGAGTCGCCATGTTGTCGATGCCCCCTTTTTTCCTCGCTGAATAGGGTTCATGACATTTCGGGAAGACAACTCTATTCCCGTTTGGGTATTGGGTTTTGGATTTTGGAGAGTTGCCACCTAATGATTATAGTGCATTAGGGCACTTTTAGAAGAAATAAAGATAAAAACCAGAGTTGGGTAAGGGCTTGAAATTATCTCGAGGGGAAGGTGTTAGGCACCCCTGAAGATCCACTAGTGTGGTTCCTAGCCATGTTACAATTGTGACTTTAAATTCAAGCAAACAAATGAACGAGCAAGCATTGCAAACATGCGAAATGGTTACAAATATGAACGTGAAAAGGACTTAAAAGTGCTAAAATTTGGAAAATAACAATTTTGTAGTTTAAAAAGAGTTACACAATAAAAGGAGAGATAAAATAAATAATGAAAATAACTTAAGGAAATAAACAATGATGAAAGTTTGAAAAGGTTTGGACAACTTTTGAAGGATCTAAAAATAACAACTAATAATGAGGGAGGGGGTTCTAAGTTTATACATTACATGGATCATTGGCACAACACTGGTACCTGATCGTATGCATAGTGTTATCGTGTAATCATCATCTCCATGTCTACCCTTCCCACCCCGTTAGGGTATTAAAGCGCATAATAGTATCGTTTACTTATTGCATGATATTACTCGTCCCAAACTATCAGCCCCAAGGTAATAGGACTTCTAACCCTAAAGGAAAGAAAGGAATGAGGGCCTTTATGGAGTTTAAAGGATAAAATTCTAGCTCGACATTCAAAACAAGTCGTAAGTAAAAGGAGAGAGCAAACAATCATACCAGGCTCAAATTAACCCAGAAATCAAACAATCGTATAGTCTATCATGCCTTGACAAATACTGATTTGGTCTTAGATTAAAATTAAACAGCGAACATACTGGTTTAACATATATATTTAGAGAGAAGGTCTGCATTAGGCAACAAGGATACAATGGTCAAGGACTGACTCAATTTATTGATTATCCATCCCCTCTATCAATGTGTTGAAATAAAACTAGGCGGAAGATCTATTAATTTCAGGAAGGATGCAAAAACGTTACCAGTAGTTTCAGAAAAAGATGCAAGTTAAAAAAAAAGTCCTCAATTTTAACAAAGAGAAAAATGCAAATTGATTTTAGAAAAAGAATTACTAGTTGTTTTAAAAAAAATGCAGACTAATTAAAAGGTTCAGGAAGGTGCAGATTAATTATTGGAAAAGGGTTTACCAATTTTAGCGGGTTTCATAAAAGATGTAAAAAATTCTAGTTTTGTAAAGGTAGATATGAATTTCAACAATTGGTTTTGTTTTAGAAACGAACGAGGCTATTAAAGACGAGATTTCCTATAGGCATGTTTTCTATACACTTGTTGATTTTAATACCCTTTGATCACATTAATAGAAATCTTATACACATGATGTCTATATGCAGCTTTATTTTTAAGCCTATAGAGGTCTACCTACTGACATTTGTGTATGCAAAATGCAAGAGCCTATAAACTTGATTTCTATATGCGTTAGTTACAGGATATGAGCGTTAAATCCTATATGCATGCTTTCTATGTGATTTGCAATATAGTTAAATATTAAACCCTATAGGCAGGACTCTAGGTGACTTGCAACATATTTAAATGTTAAACCTTATAGGCATGGTATCTACGTGATTAAATCAGAGATGTTAAACAGACTTATAGGCAGGATTTCTAGAACAAGAGAATCCTAAAGAATGATGTCTACCCTTAGTGATGCGAGAAAGTAAAACCCCTCCCACACACTTTTACTATATTCCCCGAGTTGTTTATACAAATTATTACAGACAAGAAGAAATAGCTTTAAAAATACATCAAAAGCCAACAACTAGATCCGAGCAGCCAAATTCAATCCTAATGTCCAATAATATGTATTTAACCAACTCCAGGATCCAGATCTCCAAAGCCTTCTCATCCAGGATGTTTCAACGTTCCACAGAATCTCAGGGATCCCCGGTAATGATTACACCCAAGATACCATTAGAATTAGGAAGGGTGTAGTGTGGAAAAGCCAGCTCTCACGCATCCATGTTCAGAGGGAGCTCATGGGTCCCAAATCATGGCTTGCAAGAGAGGGGCAAAACTTATAGCTAGGATTATGTGCAGAGTGAAAGGGAATTAGGGGGCCATGACAGGTGGTGGTCATACCTAGCCATGAGGCAAGCTGGCACACCCCTGGCCACAAGTTTAGTCAAACAAATTAGGAGCAAAACCTTGGAGGTCGGACCGAAGCCTGTATAGTGATTAGGACACTATTAGACCCAAGTCTAAGGCTCAAACACATAAAAGGGGAAAGGGAGTGGGAATTGATTGAGTTTGGGATTCAAAGAACCCAGCTCAGAATCATAGACAACAATGTCAGAGTGTTGCTATGGCTAGAACTATACTCACATACAAAGGGGAAAAGGGAAAGGGAGTTCACATAAGAAAAACATAACAGGGTTGCAGAAACATAGTAAAGAAGAACATAATAGACTAGGAAGTAAACCCGTAGTGAAGAAGTATTATTTAACTAATAATAACGTACCCGTTGCAAACTAAGAACTAGCAGAACAATAGAGCAATCACAACAAGTAAACACATCAGGAGTAGACATAAGTTCAACAGAATACTTGAGAGTTTAGAGAGAGATCTCAAAATTGGCCTGTGTTTTTATGCATAAAAGACTGTGAACAGCCTATGAAAACCTCTCTATTTTAGTGAAAAAGGGGCAGGCCCTTTTATAGTGCAGAAGATGAGTAAGAAAAAGGTAAGAGAATAGTTTTTAAATCAATCACAAGTTGTTTCCCTTTGGTTAAGGGATTTGATTCAAACGGGTAAAATAAATAAGGAAAGGATTCGTTTTAAAAATATTTCCTAAAGCAGTGTAGTATGGGACAAATACACAATAGATTATTTAAGGAAATAGTCTAGTAGCACACGGTTTGGGCAGAACAAGGAAAGACAATCAATCAACAGCCAGTAAATCAGGGTTTGAATCTTAGTGAGAATGAATCCAACCAGAAAAAGGTGAGAATGGGTTTAATTTAAAGAAAATAAACAACACACAATCAAACCTTTTAAAAAGGAACTCGGAATTCATAACAAGTTGGCCAAAGGGCTTTTGAAAGAAGACAATGTGCCATATAAAAGCATACAGACATGTGAGACAAGAGAGAGTTGTCGTAAAACTAGCAAGAAATCAGAGTGACCAAGAAGGTTAGGTACATAGACTCAGAATGAGTCTGAAAGAGAGTCAAGGGTTTGGAGAACCTTAGACCAAACACAAAGTCAAGCCTGCCAAAAACCCCAAATACTAGGGTTTCTAACTCGAATCAGATGCGAGAAAACAACAAATAGAATAGGCTCAATAGTCTCTTTCAGATATTTATAAGAAAACAAACAGAGAGAGCAGCAAGTTTGAAGCACAAGGAATGCATTTTAGGCAAAGCATGTCACTCAAACAAGTTCAGGAGAGAAAAAGCGATACAGGTTTAGGAAAAATAGTAGACGAAACCTGCTTAGAGTTCAAACAGATGTCCAGTAAAGGAAAACAAGGATTAAAAGCTTGGTAAAAATACAGTACAGAAACATACATGATAGACATGTAAAGCATGCTTATAGAGCCCAGTAGAAGAAAGAACATAACACAAAATAGAATAACATGCATAATATGGAAAAACATAAGAACATAGGAGCAGACATGCGATGAAAGAACAAAGAACATGGCATAGACAGATTCACACAAAGAAGAGAAGAAGAAGAAAAGTCAGAAGTCATTTTAAGATTTTCCAAAAACCCTAAATTGAAAGAGACTAATTTTGAAAGGAAAATTAGGGAAAAAGTTTAAAACATTGAATATAATGTAGATCCACCATAGATCTAAGTAAATAAAAGAGGAAGGAACCTCGAATAGCCTTAGGGTTTCTCTGAGACCCTAGAAATGAGAAGGCTTGGAAGATGCCACGACCCTAGTTCACCAATCGTGAACATGTCATGACGGCACCCAGTCCCCACGACTAGGTAAGCCTAACACATTGCGGAATATACAAGTTTATGAACATTAAATAAGAAATAGCGGAAAATGATATAAATAAGAATGTAATCTGTGCCGCTTGGCACATACACCCGTCAAACACACTGTATAAACACCACCAAGACCCGGAATCCCACGGGTAACACAGACTAAGAGAAATACAGCTGTGGCTCTATGTGTAAAGAGTATCTAAACAACGAGATGAAGGAAAAATATCTACTAGAACTATCAGAATAGAAGGATGGCCTCCGGATCCGCGGACGTAGCGGATCATACCTCGAGGTCTCCCAAGGTGCTGCTGAATCACCTAGTATGAGCCTGTCCTGATGTACCTGGATCTGCACAACAAAAGTGTGCAGAAGAGTAGCATGAGTACACCACGGCGGTACTCGGTAAGTGCCAAGCCTAACCTCGATGGAGTAGTGACGAGGAAGGTCAGGGCCCTACTGAGAGAAAATAATTACAAAAATGAAAATAACAATAATAAGCAGTTTAAATGATAATAATTCCGTATGACAACAATAAAATGATTACTGCAACCGTCTATAATTAACTAACAACAAATAACAAACTCAATTAATAAGTCCAGGACCTGTGGGAATTGAACCCATAGTCCCATTAACAGTACCCCTAGGTCTCCGGGAAGCTAGCAGCAAGTAAATAACTCAATAAAACTCAGGATCTCCAGGAATCGAACCCGCAATCCCTACCAAAAACTCAGGATCTCCGGGAATCAAACCCGCGGTCCCTACAAATAACTCAGGATCTCCGGGAATCGAACCCGCAATCCCTACCAATAACTCAGGATCTCCGGGAATCAAACCTGCAGTCCCTACCAATAACTCAGGATCTCCGGGAATCGAACCCGCAGTCCCTACAAATAACTCAGGATCTCGGGAATCGAACCCGCAGTCCCTACAAATAACTCAGGATCTCGGGAATCGAACCCGTAGTCCCTACAAATATCACTTCGGGTCTCTGGGAATCGAACCCACAGCCCTGGGATCTCCGGGAATTGAACCCGCAGTCCACCAACACATCAAATAAAGAAAACACACAAGGAGAGTATAATATATTTAATTACAACTTCACCGAAGCTAGTGCCAACTATTTATCAAGAAGTTCAAGTAAGTCAACTAGGCAATCAAACATGTTAAATCCTAGCTAATCATGCTTTTCTAACTAATACGGGGTAAAGTAACGCTTTTATCACCTAAGAGCAGGAATATCACTTATCGGACAATTCAAGTATGGTGTGTGTTACAACAACCAACATATGTACACGTCTGTCACCTCCCGTACAAGGCATTTAAACTATCACATAATATCCTAGGGGTGAAAGTTCCCCCACACGAGGTTAGACAAGCCACTTACCTCGACTCCGGTACAAAACCGCTAAGAGACAATTCTCTTGCCATGAATGTCGACCACCACAAGCATAGTATCTGATAAAAATTAATAGAATCACATCAAAATAGGCCAATTGGGCATTACCCAACCAAAACAATTCCAAATACACCAAAACCCACAAGTTGCCAAAACTTGACTTTCGGTACGCTCACAAAAAATTACGAAAGTTATATATTCGGGTTCCTTATCTCAACATGAGTCCGTGCATATAAAATTTATCAAAATCGAACTCTGTTTGCCCATTCAAATCAAAGATTTCCTAAAATTTAGGCCTAGGGCTCAAACCCTCCATTAATCCTCCATTAACAGTGAAATAATCATGGAGAAACATCAAAATAAAGTTCTTATATTTACCTCCTTGATGAGACGAGAACAACACCACGAAAATCACCTCAATCGGAGCTCTAGAACTCAAGATATGCCCAAAATACTAAACTTCACGGTTTTAAACACTAACCAAGCCTCGCTTTTGCGGATAATTTTCGCATAGGTAGGACCGCTTTTGCGGTTCTATTTCCGCTTTTGCGGTTCCGCATCCGCGGTCAAATTCCGCTTCTGAGGTTCTGACAGACACCAGCACGTTTCTCGGCACGGAAATGAGCATAACTTCCTCATACGATGTCCAAATGCGACGATTCTTTTTGCTATGGCTCCGAAATTATGATACGGATCTAATGGTTCAAACAAAACGGAATTTGGAGATCATTTACCTAATATGGTACCCTTTATGTTCAAAGAAGCAAAGGTTGAAACATCAAATAAGAGCGTGATCACAACCCGAAACAGACCCGAGGCCCCCGGGACCCCAATCAATCATACCAACCAACCCGAAAACACATTACGGACTTGCTCGAGGCCTCAAACCACATCAAACAACTCTAAAACCATGAATTACACCCCGATTCAAACTTTATGAACTTTGAAGTTTCCAACTTCTATTTCCGATGCCGAAACCTATCAAATCGCATCCGATTGACTTCAAATTTTGCACACACGTTCAAAATGATATATCGAAGCTACAGAAACTTTCGGAATTCCATTCCGACCCTCGGATCAAAATCTCACCTATCAACCGAAATTCGCCAAAGTACTAACTTTTCCAATTCAAGCTTAATTCTTCACCGGTCATCAATAAAATATTCTGGACACACTCCTAAGTCCCAAATCAGCTAACGAAGCTATCCGAACCATAAGATTTGCATTTTGAATCCGATATCAAAATTTCCACTTCCGGTCAAATTTTCTCAAAAACCTTCAATTTTCTATCTTTAGCCAAACGACTCCAAAATGACCCACGGACCTCCGAATTCACTTCCGATCGCGCTCCCAAATCCAGAATAACCATACGGAGCTACTCCCGGTCTCGGAATCCCAAACGGACATCAATAACACTAAAATGCATTTTAAGCGAAATTGATGCAATTTCTTCTAAAATGCTATCTTCCATAATATGCGCCAAAATGCTCCCGGGTTATCCAAAACCCGATCCAGGCATACGCCCAAGTCCGAAATCATCATATGAACCTGTTGGAACCTTCAAATCTAAATTTCGAGGTCGTATACTCAAAATTCCAATCCTAGTTCATTTCTTCAATTTTAAGCTTTGGAAATGAGAATTTTCATTTAAATTTGACTCAAACTTCTTGAATTTTAATTCTGACCATACACACAAGTCAATATACTTGAGATGAAGTTTCTCATGGCCTCAAACTGCTGAATGATGTGCCGTATCTCAAAACGACCGGTTGGGTCGTTACAATCTCCCCCACTTAAACATACGTTCGTCCTCGAACGTGCTGAGAACTACACTGAAGTAGTCTGAAATCACTGGTTTAACATCTCATACAACTTCCTGTGCTTCCACAACTCATTTGAGCACATTAGCTTGATAATTCTATCGATATACTCCTTTATTCGAGTAAATAAGCCATTAGACCCAATTCCAACATCCGGAATTTCCTGCCTAGCATGTTTCCATCATACGACCACAATATCATTCTTCACACGCTGTACCCATACATGACTGCATAACTTTGTTGAATTCACACTTTGCATCAACTCATGGGACCACAATAATATTCTTTAAATATTATAGTCGAAATTCCACAAATCTGATGCTCTCATTGCATCTCATGACCTACATGGGTCTTGCTCTAGCTTTTACAACACCGATACGACGGAAGAGATGTGCAGGAATTCATATTTAGTTGCCAAGTCAACAAATCAGTTAGTCTATACTTCTAACAAGATCCATTACCTTGTCCTAAACCAGAGAATGTTATTTTCCTCTATAATATACTTCACATAATCAGTTTGCACTGACCCCAAATCCCATAACCTCATCTCACCCAGTACGAACTGCTCAGGCGATAAGCCACCTCAGATATAATCAAAAGTCCTGCAAGATGACACAATGTGCCAGTAGGCTACTAATTCGTACGTGATACAAAAGGAAGGCGAACACTAGAGAGAACTATTCAACTCTCACACTAACATGGACTTCCTCAGAAAAATAGGAAAGAGAACACATAAAAGCAATTATGGACACTGAAATAAACATCACACTGTTGCGGCGTGCAACCCGATCCCAACAATATACCCATGGCGGCGTGCCACCCGGTCCAAACAATATAACCATGGCGGCGTGCCACCCGGTCCAACCAATATAACCATGGCGGCGTGCCACCCGATCCCAATATAACCATGGCGGCGTGCCACCCGATCCCTGTATAAAACTCACACAAGGAGCCATACGTAGAGTTGAATAGCTCATCATATCAAAATGCTGAATATCGATCATAAGCATACTAAGGTGCATGATATCAGACACAAGGAAACATATAGCGCTATAGGCTACAAACTCAAGCACAACTGAGGTGCGATATAAGATCTGAGTCTCAAGAGCTATCATGCTCATATAACATCACCGCTGAGCGGAACCTCAACACATAAGGGACTTACCAAGCCGTCTCACAACTCATACGGCGCAATATATCTTTACATGAATTTACTAACCGCGAAATAAGACCGCGACTATCCCTCCACAAAGGGCGCATTGCTGGAAGAAACACAACCGGACTGATGTAAGGCTCACTTCCACATTTAAATCTATCCACCGACCTTAAGTCTATCCTGGTCGTGCCAAGCTAAGTCAATAATATTTCACAGGTCTATAACCCAATAAGCAGAGTGCCCTCCAACATAAATTCTCAATTGAATGATATCACCAAAATTCTCATACTTGGTTTAAATTTCTAACCAATCAAGTGACTACAAGTCACACCTATACAATCTTCTTGTGGGTCAAGCTCCCACCATCTTCCGAATAATTAAACGGGTCTGCACATTCAACCCACCGGCTGCACTAACACTGAAAAGCGATCAGGAGTCCCTAACCGGGATGCAAAGCCTTTCTCGCAGGACACCGACCTCAAATGATACTGATGTTAATACCCATCTTACTCAAAACACTGAAACTCCTTTCCTGCTCATCCGAGCTCTTTATATCACATTTATTGACCAAACTGTGACCTTGGTCCTTACTTCAAATTTCATACTACTCACTACACCCCACGTGCCTATATACGATACACACAATTTCCATCATAGCTCTAGAACTGACGATAGGCTAATACTTCATCACATAAGACCTTCCATTTCACTCACTACAGGAGAGCTATAACAACATACGACAAATTCTCATAGCTATCGAATATTCCAATATCTAAGTAGTGGTCCAAGCCACCATAACCCTTCCCGAGATCTGCCTACTCATAACATGCCCCTAACAGACGAATACTTTAGAATAACATCAATCACCGCGGCTGACAAGTCTCAAATGTACCGCCACAAATCACATGCATAATTCGATCACGTTGCATGAACCGATCATTGACACCAATACGCCAACTCAACTATGGCTGATCAATCTACTTCCTTCCAGGTTATCCTTGATTTCCTTAGAAATCTTAATATCTTCCTTCAATACCTAACTTATTCCAACCGCACTTACCCCGAGTGACCTTAAATCATGAGGCCATGCTATCTCAAGAACGACGACCATTTCATGTCTCTCAAATACTACACCACAAGTCAAAACATCATAGATCGTTTTGTGCCTTTCTTCATAAGTTGCTTCAAAAGCTTGAGCCTTAACTGTACTTATAGACTCAGAATTATCAGGCACCACACTTTACCTCTTGAATTCACTAGGACCGTTATTGAGAACCATCCGGTTCTAACTTGGCCTAGTACGCAACCAACTCTACTGAATTTCTTTATAACATATGAATACCCCCTCGATAAAGCACCCAGCGGAATCACTTCCCGCAAAGCCTGCACCTATACGAGGCATAAATCATGAATTTTCCCTCAAGTTTGAACATGAGCCAATAAGGCTAAACATAACATGCATTCAACAATACATATACTCAAATTACCACACATGGTCCTTTTCCCGTGGCTGGCAATAACCCATTAATATGCTAGTATCTAGAATTCACGCAGGTAATTAGCCATGCGACCCAAATCATAAGCGGTGAGACTCTCCCACTAGCTCAAAACCACTATTACACGACTCTCGAGCACATTAGAAACATTCACTCAACTCATCTACTCTTATTCAACTGCAATTCACTTGAATCTACGAACATAATCACTTGTGCCCTATTAGAACTCTGACCCCATAGGGTATGACCTCATTCCAATACAACCAAACATTACCCCGCTCCATGCACCGAGCATTCTCTACCAACGACACCTTAAAACATACTATGATTCTCACACACCTACGAAGCACCATGTAGCCCTTGTCGAATATTTCCCTGCTGATAAAAAAATGTAGAGTTTATTAGGGACACATGAACATCCAAAGTCCCAACATCATACCATACGAGCCTCAACTCTTGCCCATCCGCAAGTTTTCAAGAACTTTTTTTTGAATAGCACCTAAATACATCACAGGCCTAATCTGATATGACACATGACCTATAATTAGATCGTTGATAGTGAAATCCTTTCACTTAGCACGAAGCCTTAAAGATACATTTTGCTAATCCATGACAATAGCCTTTATCATATGTACGTCTTCATCATAAGACAACCCAAGACATTGGTTTGGTACATGTCCTTCTTAAGACAGTTAAACTCATTTCCCCCAGTATCTCTGCTGGTTGAATTCTTCGCTAAATAGATATCTCATATGAACCATATAGTCTTTATTACCACTAACTATCTTTAGATCTACATCCACCTTGTGATTCTACCTTTATTGTGACGATTAGGCAGTTAAGTAAACCTTCTCAAGACCGTACTTATCAACCGAATGTCAGAACCTAGTGCACCCCCATGTGCACAATTGAAGATTTCTCAATTCTCTTGCATTATCGATATGGATGACACGTTGTAACAATGGTTGAGTAAATTCTTGACTCCCTTGAAGTCCCTCTGCAGCTTCATGAACCGTCGGTGCATACTCGATACCGAGCGCACAACTTTCAATACACGAGTGGATGCAAAAGAACATATGACATAGGCTCCAACTAAAAAAATGGTGCACGATAAGGAATTCAAAGAATTGAAGAGTTTCCTAAATAGTTACATAGCCCCTTGTAAATAAATACAGACGTCTCCGTATCGATCAACGAGAATCTAAGTAACCGGTCTGTGTCCCGTGACTCCTATGAACCTAGAGCTCTGATACCAACTTGTCACGACCCTAGTTCACCAATCGTGAACATGTCATGACGGCACCCAATCCCCACGACTAGGTAAGCCTAACACATTGTGGAATATACAAGTTTATGAACATTAAATAAGAAATAGCGGAAAACGATATAAATAAGAATGTAATATGTGCCGCTTGGCACATACACCCGTCAAACACACTGTATAAACACCACCAAGACCCGGAATCCCACGGGTAACACGGACTAAGAGAAATACAACTGTGGCTCTATGTGTAAATAGTATCTAAACAACGAGATGAAGGAAAGACATCTACTAGAACTATCAGAATAGAAGGATGGCCTCCGGATCCGCGGACGTAGCAGATCATACCTCGAGGTCTCCCAGAAAGCTGCGGAATCACCTAGCACGGGCCTGCTCTGATGTACCTGGATCTGCACAACAAAAGTGTGCAGAAGAGTAGCATGAGTACACCACGGCGGTACTCAGTAAGTGCCAAGCCTAACCTCGATGGAGTAGTGACGAGGAAGGTCGTGGCCCTACTGAGAGAACAATAACAAAAAGACAAATAACAATAATAAGCAGTTTAAATTATAATAATTCCGTATGACAACAATAAAATTATTACTGCAACCGTCTACAATTAGCTAACAACAAATAACAAACTCAATTAATAAGTCCAGGACTCGTGGGAATTGAACCCATAGTCCCGTTAACAGTACTCCTAGGTCTCCGGGAATCGAACATGCGGTCCATATCTCAATAGATCTCGGGATCTCCGGGAATCGAACCCGCGGTCCACATCTCAATAATATATCAATAGCTCGGGATCTCCGGGAATCAAACCCGCAGTCCCTACAAATAACTCAGGATCTCGGGAATCGAACCCGCGGTCCCTACCAATAACTCAAGGATCTCGGGAATCGAACCCGCAGTTCCTACAAATAACTCAAGATCTCGAGAATCGAACCCGCAGTCCCTACCAATAACTCGGGATCTCGGGAATCAAACCCGCAGTCCCTACCAATAACTCAGGATCTCG